>JAUCBJ010007606.1:0-40462 GCA_032718475.1 Nemertoderma westbladi
ACATATATGTTAGATGGTCCACTTGGCACCGGGCAACGTTATTGTGAGGGCAGTTGTTTGTCTTCAGAAATATTCCGACAGAGGGTCTATAAATCCTTTCTGACGATTTCTTAATTCTGGTCTATTTGTAATAAATATTATCAAATACGTAACGACGTACAGTATATTATGTATATCCTAAAGTAATTATCCTACGAATATAAAATATATCATGCACTATTAATATACAGTTAATATAATTCATGCTACCACAACACCACAATAATTATTATGTGGTATGAAACACCAGTCAGGTTTAATGGTTCCATCTAGCGCAGGAAGTAAGTCAAGCTGGTGGGCTTGACCTCCTGCCGACCATAATTTCCGGATTCTTCTCTGGCCATTTCAAGCAGGCATAATCGACCTATTGGTCTGTTGAGGCGTTGTTGTACGTAATTGAGCTTGCCCTTTTCCTTTACTATTATGAGATCGACGGATCTGACGAGACCATCAGCGCTGGTGTGTGTCTCAACTATGCGCGCTGTTTGCCAGTATTTGCGAGGTAAGTCCGGATCTACCACTAGGACCATATCACCTACCCTGGCATTGTCCTTCACCGCGAACCATTTATTACGCAATTGGATGCTTGGAAGGTAGTATCTTTCAAAATGATTGGCGAATCTGCTTGACAGCAGTTGCACCATCTGCCATGTCTGTCGCAGGTGCTCATCACCATCCTCCGGGAGTGAGAGTGGAAGCATGACAACCTTCTTCTTCATTAAGAAGTGTGCGGGGGTTAGAGCTTCTAAGGCCTTGGGGCTGGATGAGATGGGCATAAGAGGTCTGTCATTTAGATAGGCTGAGACCTCTTCAAGTATGGTGCGTAATATCTCATCGGTGAGATAAGCTTTGCAGGGCAGGATGTGGTGGAACGCTACCTTCACACTACGGATCAGCCGTTCCCAACTTCCACCCCACCAAGGTGCATTCGCTGCATTGAATGTCCAGCTGGAGGCGGTGACCTTTAATAGGTTATCTACTTGCTCCTGATTCCACTTGTCTATGCTTTTAGCTATCTCATTATTGGCTCCTATAAAGTTGGTGCCTTTGTCCGACTTCATAGTATTACTAGTGCCAAATCTACCTATTTGTCTTCGCAGGCATAATATAAAGCAGTTCATGGAAATGTCATTTACCATATCTAAGTGCACAGCGCGGCAGGTCATGCATACAAAGATAACGCACCAACGTTTTACTATAGTTCTAGCGCGCTTGACTTCAATGGGTCCAAATAGATCCACACCTGTGTGGGTAAAGGGTGGTTCGTAGCAGCTCACACGTTCCTTAGGCAAAGAGGCTTCCATTTGAGTCATGGGTGCGCAATAAAGTTTCTTGCACGGAATGCAATGCCGTAGTACTTGGTTTAGAGCATTTCTGGGCTTAATGAGATAGTACCGTGTACGTATCTCACTCAGTATACGCTCCCTGCCCGCGTGGAACAAGTTACTGTGCACATCCTGGATCATTTTGCGTTGTATGTTAGGATCCGAGATTAAGATTGGGAAAATTGTGTCGTGCGATAGTGGTGCATTTGTAAGTCTACCACCAACTCTGATTAACCCATCAATCATTGTGCTGGTATACTTATCATTGAACCGTAAGTTGGGGTTCTTAGACAGGTGTTCGTACTTGGTAGGGTCATCCTGGAGCTGAGCTAGCCTCAACAATTGTTTATTGGTATCATCGACCTCTTCAGCAGACAAGCTACTCAAGGGGGAGGATAACTTGGAGTATCTAAAGTGTACATATCTCTTTAAGATACTGAGGGCGCGGCAAAGTTTGTGCCACGAGCTATAATGATCTAAGGCTTGAGTTATAAGTGGGGATAGGCCTGGAATTAAACTGGGAAGTTGTTCTGCACTGATTAGCAGACTATCACCAGGACGCAGATCTTCCTGCACATGCATTGAAGTCATGTCCAAAGGTCTGAAAAGTTTCGATTTTGATGCTCGCACCTTGGGCTTAATAATCTCGGCGCCCTTCGCTTGCTGCCGTATTTCGGCAGGTGTTAGATTTGCTGGCCATTCATCTTCTGGTTTATGTAGAAAAGCTGGTCCTTCCAGCCAACATTTCGTATTGATAAGTTCCGTAGGTGTCGCGCCTCGCGATGCAATATCTGCAGGGTTAAGCACTCCCGGACAATGCCGCCATTGCTCAACCTCAGTGTTCTTTAGGATAATGGCAACACGGTTGGTCACAAAAACGCTGAACTGGCACACCGTGTTTGTTAGGTATTCTAGAACCAAAGCTGCATCAGTCCAGTACACTGTCTTAACTATATTGTAGTCCGTTTGTGCCAATATATTCTTAGCTATAATGGTACTATATAAAGCTGCTTTGAGTTCTGCGCGGGGAATGGTTAAGGAGTCCTTTGGCCTGGCAATAGGTCTAATTAGTGCTTTGGAAGCAGCCAATGCTACCTTTACTCCTTCAGGGGTTACTACCCTAAAGTAAGCCACCACACCCATCCCCTTATCACTGGCGTCGCCGAATAGATGGAGTTGAAACTCGAAGGTAGGCAGGACATTCCCGAAATATGCTCGAGGCACTAAAAGGCCCTCCAAGTCAGGGAGTGACCGTTCCCATTTCCACCAGTCATCTAGCAGCTCTCCCTTCAGGGGGTCATCCCAACTGTCGTTTTCCTTCCACATTCTCTGAACAAGGTCTCTAGCTATGAGTATGATGGGGCTAATGAATCCTAGGGGGTCAAAATATGTACTAAGTATGCTTAAACATATACGTTTGGTTCTAACTAGATCATCACGCAACTTAACCTTAAAAAACATATTGTCGGTCTCAGTGCTCCAACAAAGACCTAGGGTCTTTGTTTCCGGCAGGTCGTCCTTATTCAAGTCTAATTCAGTGTCACCCCGTTCGGAGGGTTCAATTGCCTTTAAGAATTCTCTTGAATTGCTCGCGAACTTGGTTAACCTGAAACCTCCTAGTTTAAGACAATCTA
This sequence comes from Nemertoderma westbladi, assembly GCA_032718475.1. Lineage (NCBI taxonomy): Eukaryota > Metazoa > Xenacoelomorpha > Nemertodermatida > Nemertodermatidae > Nemertoderma > Nemertoderma westbladi. Next base: position 2,999 of record JAUCBJ010007606.1, read on the forward strand.
TGGTAGAAAGTGCTACATTTATAGCTTCTTCTACTGATGGGGCTGACTTCAAATTGTCATCCATGTATATGTCCCGTTTGATATTATTAATAACTGACACTGGAAATTCATCTCTGTGGTCATCTGCAGTCCGGTGCAAGACTGAACAAGAGTTTGAAGGACTAGAGATAATTCCGAAGGCTTGTATGGTCATTCTATATTCTACGGGTGTCACTTTAAGATCACCCTCAGGCCACCACAAGAAACGCATGCTATCTCTATCTTCGCTCAAGGCCTTGACCTGCAAAAACATTCCTTCAATATCAGAAGCAAAGGCTACCTCATACTGTCTCATACGCATTAAGATCCCCGGTAGAGACTGTAACAAGTTAGGCCCTGGCAATAGCTCAGAATTTAAAGACTGCCCTTTATAATGTGCCGATCCATCGAATACGACACGGATTTTTCCGGGTTTGTCTTCCCGCTCCACATAGTGATGGGTCAAGTAATAAGTTTTTTCACTCGGGGCCGAGTCAAGGGGAACTAATTCGGCATACCCTTTACCTATGAATTTAGCCATCTGTTCTTTGTACAATTTACAGGCTGGGGGGTTAGATGTTAAACGTCGTTGGAGTTGCAAAATACGTTTTTCAGCTAGCGGTCTGTTGTTGAACAGCTTAGGCTGTGGTGCACGCCAAAGCAAACCTACCTCGTATTTACCTTCCAAGGGCAAAAAACGTGTGGTAGTTCTCTGTATCTGTTTTGCACGCTCTTCTTCTACTGATGGTGCTCTGTCATTGAAATTATGCTCTAAGGTTTCCTGTTGCATCCATGCTGCTGTGTATTCTTCTAGGTGAACACGGCGTCTAGCTTCCTCCAATTCCAGGAGCTCCTGCTGATGCTCAGCACGAGTATCAAGTAGGAGGTGGTATAGCTTATATTGGGTGTCCCAAAGATCGCTGTCACTGATTAAGTTAGTGGCTTCAGAAGTATCAAGTCGTGCAGAGAATGTATCATTATCTGATGACATGTCAGACTCACTCTCGCTGTCTATATCTAACCTTCCATCAATGGTCATACAAGTTTGCTCTATTTCTATGTCACTGGCCACTGGGTGTGTCTGTTCACTGGTGATGTACTTTGTTCCAAGACGTTCTTTTAATGTCTTGTTAGATGGGCCAGTACAGAACCAACCCACGCGAGTCCTTCCTGCATAAGCAGACAAAGGTTTTGGGTACTCGGGTCTCTTTTCTAGGACTTCTAATGCCTCAGGGACGTTTTGCCCTACCAGCAACTGTACACCTGGGTAATCGGGGGGGAATCTTGGGATATTATGTTCCCTAGTGAAGTTATCTTCATCCCAGTTATATTCCTTAGCCTGGCTTCGTGCGAAATTTTTAATGGCTACCATTTTTACATTTTTGACACTGTCTACACCCTGTGTATCCTGCGGGGCAGATAGAGAGCCCTTATAGTACACTGTTTCTACAGTAGACTGCCACTTCTGCATGATACCCGAGAGGTTCAATTTCATTTTGTGACTTTCGCTTTCATGGAATATGGTGTCTGCCAAATCCTTATCTATGAAGGTACCGGTGCTACCAGTATCCATTAAGGCATTGACCACTACACTACAATTTCCTGCATGAAGACGCACCTGCAATAGTGGAAATTCACGGACACCCCTTATTTCCATGCGTCCTATTGGACTTGGAAGATGATTTGCTCTAAAACAACTTTCCATGATGGGGTCCTCAGGGTCTTCATATGTGAGTGCTTCATACACATCTATATTATTGCAGCACTCATCGTCATCAGAAAATTCTCCAGGAAAAAACTTATCTGGCTCCTCATCTGTGTCCCTTATGTCCTGCTCTACAAAGTGTACACGTTGGTCGGTTTCCCCATTGGGGTCACGTTCTTGATGTAAAAGTGAGTGATGGGGACCTTGACAAATATTACAAGAGTTGGTATTTACTAGACTACATTTTCTTCTGAGATGCCCCGGTTTAAGGCAGAGAAAACAGGAAAGCAAGTCCATGGCCGTTTGCCTGCGTTCCTTGAGGGTTTTCTTCAAGAACATTGGACAGCGCGATAAGGGGTGTATTTCGAGTTTACACAGAGGACACTTATATGCCATTGGGGTTATGGTGTTGTTAACCTTAGTCTTCCGGTCCTCCAGATCGTTATTTCTAGGCTTTAAATTTGGTTTAGAATAAGTCTCGCCCCTTTCTGTATGTTTTAGATTTTGAACTGGCTTCTCAATGCTATGTTGTTTTTTACCTTTGTTATAATTGGGTTTGCTCAGGTAAACGTTCCCATAACCATCTTCTTCTGGCTCACTGTTAGAGAGAAGCTCTTCAAAATTGGTCCGGTAGGCATATCGTTTTTTAATAGTAGCCTTCTCCGTTTTGGACTCTGAACGATTGGCTCCCTTTTCGCGGTCGAGGGTCTTGAGATAAGTTTTTACTTCATCATCTAGAAATCCCCTGAAAGTATTCATATCTGGGGATGACCCATTTCTTTTATTATACACCATAGTTAATCTATCCCATCTGGTCCCAATGGAACCCTTTGGTAAAGCACTGGAAACCATCTGTACTGTCATAGCAGTGTCATAAACTTCACTTCGATTAAGCCAATCAAGCTGCCTACAGATTTCCTCGACATCGTCTCTAAATTCAATTATGGCATTTTGAGAGACTCTGCCTTTGGAGGTGAGTCTCTCATACATGCATCGTGCTAAGCTGTCCTCATTGCCGTAACGATATTTACACCATCCGCATGTCCAACATATCTAGCCGCCATATGCTTAGGGGAACCTTCGAGGCAATTGATTAAGAATCTTAATTTCTCGCTATTACTTAATGGCGAGTCTAGAATATTGTTCTTACAAAATTCGGTAAAGGATAGCCATTTTAATTCATCTCCATCAAATTTCATTATTTGACCTGTTGAAACACACTGTCGGGCTTCAGTACGAGCCATATGTTTTGATAGGTCTGCCTGGATGACTGATGAATTAAATAGGATGTCTGTCAATGGTGAATTGTTGTTGTCCTGATATGTGGTATTTTCTGCCTGAATACCATTCACATCCGACGCTCGTTTTAGGATCCGCATCCCTCGAGCATTGTTTGGTGAATCTGTTTGCTTATTAGCTGTTGCCACAGTATCCTGTAAAATAACCAGTTGTTGCTGTAGGTCTTCATTTTCCTTCAATATGGAGTTCAATTGTTCCTTACACTCCTTCAATTGGCCTTCAGCTGGCTCCTGGCCAGGATGCAGCTTGTAATTTCTTCTGTCTGGAAATGGTGCATTGGTAAAATTGTCAGGTGTGCTATCATCTGGAAATGATGCGGCATTAACTCTGGTATAGCGTGAGTCACCCTGTGGCGAGACACATCGTCCGTGAGTATCTTGTGCGAATCTAACTTCCGGGTGAGGGAGGGGTGTCACATTATTATATAGTGGGACAAACGTCCGCCTTCCAGGCGATAACGGCGTTGCCTCATTCCAGTCCCGATATCCTGTTACCGGCGCTATTGCGGTTTTTATAGCGGGGCCAGTGGGAGACAGCCTATCATCTGGATTGGTGTAATATGGGCGGTTATGATATGGTTTGTAATATGAGTCAACTTCAGTTGTCACTGGGAAACCTATGTGGTGTTCAATAACTGGCATGTCCCTTAAGGGTATATTTTCTGTATGGACTTGATCCACCCTTGAAGTAATGGGGGGAATATATTTCGAGGTGGTTGGGGGGTGAGGTTCCCTTTCCAAACGAGTTATTGGTGAGACTCCACTACCAAAAGAAATTCTTCCTTCTCTAGATTGTGCTACTGTACTAGATAAGTAACCATGGTCCCGTGGCCGGGAGTATGTCATTGATGGGATGGCTTGGGTAACTTGAACAGGACATTGCATGTTTGTGGTTTTAACATTTGGGTTTATAGTGTGAGATAAGTTACTGCTGGTAATTGGAGAGGTTACTGCCGTGGTCTTCGGCAGGCCATCAGATTTATGCGTTTCTACTACTGAGTCAATGAACTCGGGTGAAGCACCACTATCGCTTGGTTTAACAGTGAAGACGCTGTGTGTAGAAGAGGGTGGTGGGTGCTCCCCATTCGACATTTTATCTACTGTCACATTCTCGTGTATTGTTAGAGCCTTAGGCTCATTCGGCTCTACTACCTCTGGCAATTTTTCCAGGGAATGCTTAGGAGCAGCGCCAGTGTGGAAACTATCAACCATGCTGGCATAATCACCAGAGATCACATTTCGATCTCGAGGAGGGAGGTCTGGTAAAACTACTCGGGTGGCTCGCCTGCGTTTACTCTTGGAGCTCCTCACACTTCCACCTGCATCCGTGGAAATGCTCTCATCGGATGAAGTAAAAGTATCCTTAAAGGACTTATCACATCCTTGTTGTACGCTAGCCCTTTCCTTGCGGTGTTGTTCGTCTTGCTTTAGTAGGGCTAGCTTCTGCTTTATAGCTAGTTCCTTCTCCACGAAAGCTGTAAGTTGAGCTTCCTGTTTGGCGAGTTGTGCTTTCTCTTTAGCAGACTGTAGTTTTCTCATAGTATCATCTAATTCTGCCCTTTTTTTATTTGCTGCTAATTGTAGTTCTAATTCTAGAATTTCCCGCTTGGCGGCGTGTTGAACTTTTCGTTCTTGTAGGAAGCACTCTGCGTCTATAGTATCAAGGACATCTCTGGTTTCCTTACTGGAAGGTGCTAAGCCTTTAAGACGCGTCCTCAACTCTGTTTCTCCAACTGTCTTGATATAAGAACCCAAATACCTTGATATGGCATCCATACCATCGCTGAGTTGAGATTCTTCCGAGTCTAAATCGGAATTATTAGCAGCCTCCTTCCCAGAGCAAGCTATGTCTTCACCAGGAGGTAATACCGGCCCATGTAATGACTCAAGAGCTAAGGCTTTCCTTGCTATTACTGCCGTTTCTGTCAGTTGGCGAGTCAGCATGGATGAGAGTTTACTGTCATTATATCTAGATGCCATCTCATGAAAGGCAGATAGTATAAGCCGTATCCTACAAATGATTTCCTTTACCTCAAGATACTTAGCTGGGTTTGTCTTAGGGTCGGGTTGCTCAAGTTTTAATTTATGGGTCACCATTTCTATATGATGCTCAAATTTGCTTACATGTATGCTTGCCTCGGTAACCAATTGCTCAATATTGGTAACGCCCCGAGGTACCTTTAACCTATATAGTTCATCCCAAGGTAGCTCATTAAATCTGAAGAACTTATCTAGGGCTGGCTGGTTATAGTATAAGTTGACCAGGTAATGTAGTTCGTCGGTGTATATGTCCTGTTCAATGGCTAATATACCCTCTTCAACCTTGTGCCGGTAGCTGTCTATCTCCTCTAACAGGAAAGCTAGTCTGACTTGAGGAGTAGACAAGAGAGGCTCGTTAAAACTGAGCTGCTGACTTGCACTAGCTAGTAAAGTCGGAACTTCCTCGCTACTTGTTTGGGAGTGAGTAAACATGATTGGGGAAGTATCTGCCAATAACGGCTGACCCTGACCTTGACCAATGCCGTCTTCAAGGTTAATAAGGTTCAGATGGGTGCTGGGTTCACTTACCATTGTACCAGTTGTCGGGCATGTAAGTGGCCGGGCGATTGGTGACCTATCTCCATCCATTGGTTTGTCAGAAAGGTTCTGGCCAAGTCTAGCTTCTTCCGCCTCCCTGGAGACCTGCCTGGTTCGTATTCTTGAACGCTCCCAAATTTTCTTACTGCGAACTGGTTGAGCTATCATAGGCATAGTGTGAGGTGGTATGAGCCCCGCAGGGTTCAGTGTGAGGGGTTCTGACTTTCGACTCAAATCGCTATCAGTGGTTGACATGTTTTAATTGTATAATTTTGAAATTCGAAGTTTTATTGCAAAGCTAAGTGTTATTTTATTCCACACAGGTTAGAAATTGCCAAAAACTTCTTGTAACTTCAAATATTATGAACACCACCTCAGATCCCTCCTAAAGGATTCCAACGCCTTGGAGGGGGGAACTGGTTAGCAAAGAAAACAAATCAGTCATATCCCAGAAAAACCTTTACAGTAGGTTTCAGAGTATTTTAGCGTATGGGGGAAAAACTGGGTTGCGGGGCGAAGGGCCAGTTACATCCCACAGAAGCTTTTATAGCCTCGATTTACAAGTCGCTCAGATAGACGAGGCCTTACTCCGTGCAAGTTTGTAGGTTTTACACACGAAGAGTAACAGGGTACTTCAACCTTATCAATAAGGCGTCAACAAAGTAGTACTTGGCCCGTAATATAAAGTAAAACGATCAATCAGAAAACTACGTAGTTTCAGTCCTACACGTATTAATTCCAGTTTATTCACGAACAAAATCACTAACGTAGGTAAGAACGTCCGAGCGTGCACTCTCATAGAACCTACCTTAAGCTAGTTGGTTGTTTGATGTTGCAAAGTACCGTACTTTATTTCATCAAAGTAACAAGAGAACGACTATTACTGTCGAGGCATTTAAGACAAGATTAATTTTACAGTTCTCAATGGTAATATAAAGTTCGATCGCGTAACCCAATTTCGAAGTTCAAACACCGCACTAGACCTAGTCAGTCGTAAAGTACTAATTGCCTCGGTGTACCCACGAATCCGTGGGAGCACTTATACAACGGATCGTTACTTTGATACAATAGGTGGGACGTAAAGTACAGTAGATATTGATGGCTGTAAACTGAAATTAGGGGGGGATATGTTGTAATATACGTGTAGACAGTTCCGTTTCACTACGTTGTATGCAAGTATTCGTAATTATGACTTATTATGAATTAATAATGAAACATTTGTGAAAGGTCTAGGTATAGGGTAAGTATACTTATTACTCGTACTATTGAATCGATATTGCTATACATTGATCTTAAATACATTTGTTATGAATGCTTGTGTTCGTGTTGGTAAATAATATTACAGTGTTGGATGTCATACACACTCAATACGTTTGAACCGTTGTCGCCTGTAGGGCAATACTCGAAGTTAGCAACTCACCTATTATGGTGGTAAATAAAACGAGATGTTTCCTTTAAACAATGTTAATACATAATGAGCAACAACGATAATAACAACAATAATAACAATAAATCAATGTTAACTATGTAAGTATGTAAGATAAGCATGTAAAAGGGTAAGTAAGTGAAAGTAAGTGAAAGTAAGTGAAAAGTAAGGTAATAGTCTAGACCTCTTAGATCTTATGAGGTCTATTTACGGGGTTTGAGGGTAATAATATGAAGGTTACGCCTACAAAATGAACTAAATCTAAACTATAAATACAATTGTCACAGAAGGACGGCCACTGGTAGTAGTAGCCAATGAGGACCCACAAACACGAAAGCAACACTACTCGCTATCTGTACGCTGAGTGCAGACTTTCTGAGCCGACCAATAGGAGAAATAGGCAGACTAAATACAAATATCAGATTTACCAGCACGAATAAGTAGTGGGGCTAGCCGTGTATCTGAATAGCTATATTGCTGTACACAACACATATTATACAGTAACACTAGCGTTACATAGATTTGGGGCTTGTGGAGCTGCATCAAAAATTGACTTTTAGACTCTTCATCTCTTAGAAATATGATTCACAATTGACGAATTATAAAATAAGATGTTGGCAATTTTAACTTATTATTTAGACTGACAAACCGAATAAAAATGGTGTTTTATAGAATTGGCAGACAATTTTTCAAATTTTTCATTACAGCATTATACTTATTTCCATGGCAACGGGAATGTAAACAAATTCAAATGTAAAATATTTTGATAGTCTTTTATTTCCTTTAATCACTTACCAAATCTCAAGGAAAGAAGAATCCATTGTCGCCTTGAAATACAGGCTGACAGGTGCGCAAAGTTTGAAATTTGCACCCGGTTACCTTGACAACTATCTGACTATAAGATAAAACTTCCAGAAAGACATTTTATTACATTTCTATGGACTGATGGACCGTTGGACCCTAGTCATTATATAAACCTAACACAAGAAGCATAAAATAAGTTTCTAAGGAAATATTATGAAAATAGTGCCATAAATAGGGAAGAGATCGGCCTCCGGCTCCGCTAATTCTGAATTCAGTAATTTCAGCAATCCGCTCGCTGTATGACCTGTTATTTAGTAGCCTACACCATGGTAGTACTGTAGGGTTAACTCTTCAAATTCCGGACAAATCAAATTCCGGACACCATGGTCAAATTACGGACAAATTTAAATTTCATTGGTGCAAACTATAGAATTAATATCTGACTTTGTACAATAGCCTATAGACTTTGATCACTGATGACTTAGAGGTACTGTCAGAATCACTAGAGGGAGCCCAAAGGCTTCTCTGCCAATTGGAGCAGGTTGCTTCTAGTGTTGGTCTTTTTGTAAATTCCAAGAAGACCAAAATAATCACAGTCAATCTAGACAGCCCTCAAGAAATGTCTGATCGTAAGGGCAGAAGCTCTACAGACAAACGCAACGGGGCTTTCTTGAGCACGTGTATGACTTCTGTTACTTGGGATCATGGTTCAGAAAGTCAGGTGAAGACCTTCGGATACGTAAGGGCAATAAGGCATGGGCAGCGTTAAATAGTCTGACCATGATTTGGGAGTCCCATAGAATGAAACATAACCTTACAGCCTTAAGGTTCGATTGTTTAGAGCAGCAATAGTGCCATTACTCTTATGGGAGTCGTAGAGTTTAGAGCTGAGCTCTAACTGCTGAGGATACCAAATATCTGGATGGTACTTTCACAAGAATGCTGCGCCGGGTTCATTGTTTCAAGTACAATGAACACATCTCTAATCAGACTCTATCAGTCTATACAAAATTGGAGGTGTTCCATCAATCTCCCCTAGCTTGACTCTAGGGCGGAGCCGCCTCCGCTTTTGCAGGACTGCATAGACAGATTCAAGCATCACCAAATTTTCAAAAGTTGCTAGCTGTTGATTGCCTATTGCATAAATTGTTTGCTTATTATTATTACCGGTACCAATAAAGGCTCGCCAAGCCTACTTGTCTATCTTTTGTGATATGTCTAAACAGTACTTTTTTATACTGTTATCAGCCAGCTAGCCAGCAGAACCTGGAACGCTTTAGGCATAACTACAGAACTATATATATAATATATATTACAGTAGGTGTATCATATATATGTTATAGGCGGTACCTATCTGCCTATTACGATGGCGCTGGGTTACAACCGCAAGACACAGGTTAAATTCTTTAAATCGTCAAATAGGGAGAGGAGCCCCATCGATAATTGATCCAAACATTGAGAAATATGTAGTGACTCTGATATATATTGGTGATTTGGTTGGCCAGTGGCCACTAAGCACTCAGCACTAACTGACTAATCCACGTCATAAGGAATGCGCCTGGTGATATTTCCAATCCATGTAATGTCTGCCAACAACCATAGCACTGTCAGACTGTAGTAACTCTAGAACAACTTTGTTTAATTTATAATAGTTTCAATTATCAGCAACTGCCAGACTGCTACAGTAACTGTTCGCAAATCCCATCTAAATGGTGAATGAATATTTCGCTTCAATGTTAAATTCTCAATTTAGGGAAATGTCAAATGACACGAATGAGCAGATTATAGTGACATGTATTTCTAACCAAAACAATAAATGGAACACAATAGAACAGGTTATAGTTTTATTTATGGGAGTAATCGAACTGTTATTTGTGTCGAATTTCATGGAGAGGGATGCATTATTATTGCGTTGAAAGTCTCCCCACCCCCTATCCCGCCCATGTGAAGAATACCAGGATTTAACTTTTCGGTCGACTTTTTATTGGAATTTTATATATGAAGATTTTTTATTTTTTTAAATATATCTTTATTAAGTGTTTTATACCGCTTATTTCTGTCTTATAGCCTAACCTGTACATATACGAATTCGTTTATTGTTTTGGTTAGATTCAGCCCTCCTGTAATCTGTGTTATGGGGGAAAACCTTGTATTCTTCACATGGGGGTAATTGCAAAGTGAAATATAACGGCAGGAAGTCTGGCAGTCTGGTATTCTTCACATGGGCCCCCTATCTGGGGTGGGTATGCAAAACATAAAGCATTGCATAACTTCAGAACTGAGTACAGGAGTAAAATATGACTGTATGTAATACATTGATTGATTGATTGAATTTTTTCCCATATAAAAATACATACTGCACAATACTGAAATAATATATATAAATCACAATTTACCGGTAATTTATTTTACATTGTTTTATGTACAATTCATTATGTAAATTAATGGATGGTAATACATGTTTGAAATTATATAATAAAATTGTCTTGCCTAGGTATCATAAATGGTCTAACTCTGTACAGTAGTTTACAATAAATCACGTGTATATACATACATTAAACTTGAAATAAAATAAAACTTACAGTTTAAAATATATCTGTTACGTAGCTACAGTTTAAAAAGTAGTATCACATACGTACAGTAAAATTTATTTAACAAGGTAGGCCTACAATAAAATACGAACACGTAGTTTAAAACTTATCACATATTATGTATAGTAAAATTAACTCGGAGTATCAGTACGTAACTACAGTTTAAAAAGTAGTATCACATACATACAATGAAATTTATTTAACAAGGTACAATAAAATTTATTTAACAAGGTACAATAAAATACGAACACATAGTTTAAAACTTATCACATATGTACAGTAAAATTAACTCGGATGTCGGAGTCTCAGTATAATTTTATACAATAAAACAAGGTATACAAAATAAAACAAGGTAGACAAAAATAAAACAAGGTAGACAAAATAAAACAAGGTAGACATCAATAAAACAAGGTAGACAAAAATAAAACAAGTAGAACCTTAAAATAAAAAACAGTAGAAAATGTGCAATATTATACCTAAACACTCATATATATATCTATATCTATATACCTATATACCTATATCTATATACCTATACCTATACACCCATATACCTAAACTAGGCCTAATGTAAATAAAGTTTAATTTAATTATTAAAATAGCCCTAATATCAACCCTCACATAAACTCTCACATCTAATACTGTAATAAAAGGCATTGTCCGGAATTATATACATGTCCGGTATTTTACCAGGTAGGCCTAGTCAAATTCCGGACAGTCAATTTATAAAATGAAAACCACCCAGTTACAACTAAACAGTTTAACTGAGTGGTAGGCCTAACAATTTGGTTTAATAGCTGAATAGTGAACTACAATAGCATCTTGCTGTCTTGTACAGATGTACAGATGCAAACATAATACTGTAATATCAAGGATTAAAGCAATTTAAAGTGTCCCAAATTAAAAAAAATGTAATTTTGTCCGGAATTTGAATAGTCTGATAGTCAACCCTACACCTGCCCTAGTACAGTGTAGAAGGTAGGCCTCACTGTACGTACAGCCAGACAGCTGTAGGCGGGTACGACGAATTTGTACAAAGAAGTAGGCCCTACAAAAAAATACAAAATAGTACAAAAGAATACAAAAGACGTCGTGGCGTGGTCAGCGCTGCAGCGTACCGGTCTGCCGGTACGGTACCGGTACCCTACCTCCCTCCTCCCTATCTGTACTGCTGTATGCCTCTACACAGCCTGACAGCGTTAGGCTATGCCCTATGACAGATTGACAGTACCGGTATGAGATGACCAGATAACAGAGATAACGATCTGCTGATCTCAGGATCTGCCGGTCAGCCAGTATAAACTAGCCTATTCAGTCTGAAATTCAGCAGTGGGCAGTCATCATGCTGTCAGCGTCAGGCTGCTGGGCTGTCAGGTATTGATTGCTGTACCTATTGCAGTTGCAGTAGGCCTATTCCAGTTAGGAACACAACGCCCGATTTTGTCCTTTTGAACGCCAAAATTTGGCGTCGCCAGGACCAATCTTGCTGCATTTTCCCCATAGACTAACATAGGAAAAAATAAGAATGCTAAGCGCATTTGATACAAAATTGTCGCATTTTAAAATTTATACCACTGAATTCCTTGCAAAATATAATGACGTTTCACCTCGTAAGAAAAAATATTGCTTACGGAATAAAAAGTTATCTCACTTTTAAAATATTATCAGAATTAGGCGTAATGGAACGCCAAATTATGTCCACAGAAAAAGGAACGCCAGATTATGTCCTTGGGGTGTTTATTGATTGACAGTCAGACAGTAGGTATCCTGTGCTGAGCGCTGTAATAAGTGCGAGACTGATCTAGGCTAATTATAAAGGGGTGGCTTGCCTATGGCTGGGTTGACTGTTTATAAGGTATAGCTTACTGGCGCCCAATGTCTGGGGCAGGTTAATGAGTATAGGGCAGATGTGACCTGGCTTTTCTTTCACACCTACAGACTGGGGTATTATGTATATGCAGGTGTGTGCTTGTTATTACATCAATAGATGTTGGTTTGACTATGTGCCTGTGCCGTGTGCCATGTATATGTATCTTTGGCCAGATAGTTTAATGTTCAGTTTTTATTCAGTTTATTTTGTTTGACCATTTTAATGTATAATGTCATAAATTTTAAATTATCTTTTGTGACTATGGTGGCCCACAGCGGCCATACCAGCATAAGTAAAAACGTTAATTGCATGACTTCCATTAAAGTATTTACGCGGATTTCTGCAACAATCGTGTAAATAAATTAATAGATTAATACATTTGGGCAGCTTTGAATTCAAGTACACCTTCTTATGGAGACCTATATAAATAAAATACGGTCTGACGGTAATAAATTAATTAACTTAATTATTGTGAATTCATTCACAATAATTAACTTAATTAATATAATATAAGTTAATTAATTAATTATTGAGTAATTACATATTCCCGGATATAACGGAATAAGTTAGGGTTGGCTTATGTTGTGCTCGTGCTTCATCCTTCATGTACATCAGAGCTAAAAAGTCTATGCCGGTAAAATGTAAAATAACGAGCTAAGCTCAACCACCTGCCTCCTGTACTGGATACATACATACATAGCCTCATTAGTTCAAAGGGCAAGGGGAATTCATACCGCTCTGCTGCTACACCACAACACACCATCTTAAACCATCCATGCCAGACATTAAGCCAATCAGCCAATGGGTTTCCACTCCACTGCTCCAGGCTACTCTGAGCTGTAGCCAGGCTGTACAGATCACAGATTAGGCCGCTGTCACTCAAAATACCTACTGTGATAAAAATGGGACGCCCGATTATGTCGGGCAATACTTCATAAATATGGAACGCCAAATTTTGGCGTTCCAAACATAATCTGGCGTCCTAAACGCCTATTTCTACCGACAAAATCGGGCGTTCAAAAGGACAAAATCGGGCGTTGTGTTCCTAACTGTATTCAGTATGGTAATAATTAGGGCTTACAGTACCGGTACCGGTATTAGTTTAGTTTAATCAGTTAATTGGGCTACTTACCAACGTCTCGCTCCTTGCCCATATTTCTTAGGATGACTGCGCCAAATGTTTTGAAAGCAGATTTTGTTTTGTAAATATTTCAGCAGGCCTACTCCCTGACTCCTGTACTGGTAACCTCTGAAACTGCTGAACAGTTTAGTAGCCTAATGCTGAAATGTATTTAGTTGAGAATGAGGTACCGGTACTGGTACAGTGCTCAGTGATACTTGGTATTTGGTGTGATTCTTAGGCACCTGTTGTCATTGATTGGTCAATGACATGATTGGTCAGCATGTTTTAATGCAATGCGCATGAATAGTACAGATGAGTCTAGGGAAGTTCATACAACCACTAAACGGAGGTATAAACTGTTATTATTAAACAAGATGAAATTATATAAAGCGCGGAAAGAAATACGCTTGATCGAAAATAGCGAAGAAGATAAAGCATCTTTCTGGAATATCTTAAAGTGTAATCGAACCGCTACTAAACCTGCTGCGCAACAAGTCTCGGAAGAATCGTGGTCTACTCATTTTACGAATCTACTATCAACCGAAAATAATCCACAGCTACCAACCATCCCCGAACAGCCAGATAACGACTTAGACAAACCGATCAATCCCGCTGAGATCACGGAAGCGGTTTACAGTCAAAAGCCAAATAAAGCAGCTGGTCCGGACGGTATCACCGGTGAAGCCTTGAAGCATGGTTTTGGTCACCTGCTTCCGTTTTTACTGACATTGTTTAGTGTTTGTTTCGCAACTGCTGCTTGCCCTGCAACCTGGCTAAAATCATACCTAATTATGCTCTATAAGGGTAAGGGAAGTAAATTATCCCCGGACTGTTACCGTGGAATAGCGCTACTATCATGTTTGTTTAAAGTATATACTTCGATATTATTCACACGCTTATACGAATTTGCAGAACGCCGAGGCCTACTACCAGATGCGCAACACGGTTACAGAAAATCACGTTCGACGATCGACGCTGTTAAACGTCTATATACCCGCATCAATTTTGCCCTTGAACCTAAGGGTGGCCATTTATACTGCGTATTTGTTGATTTTCGAAAATGTTTCGACTCGATAAACCGAGAGATTCTCTGCAGGAAATTATCGAAACTCGGAGTAAGTCGAAAGTTTATTATCGCTATCTGGTCTATGATCGCTATCAACTACATATATATCTGTGTTGGAGTTCACATTCTGGAGCCTATTACTCAAACAATTGGAGTTGTACAAGGCGATAAACTGTCTCCTTTACTTTTTAGTCTTTTTGTATCAGACCTACCAGCCTATCTCATATTCGCATCAATTTGGATCATAATGTATGCTGATGATCTAGTCATATCAGGTGACTCTATCACGGAGGTTCAAGCTAGTCTAGACAAACTCTCAGAATATTGTGAAGTAAATGGAATCCAGGTCAATATTGCGAAGACAAAGGTGGTTAAGTTCCGGAAGGGGGGGAGATTATCGAGGACTGACATTCTAGAATATAACGGGCACAAATTGGAATTTCAAAGCTCCTTTCAATATTTAGGAGTTACTCTATCAACGAAAAATGGATCCAGAGGACACTACGATCATCTATACTCGAAAGGACTCTCCAGTTGTGTTGTAATTGCAACAAAGGTAAACCTACACATCGTTTCGCTAGAATCCGCCCAACGTTTATGGCAGTCTATTGTCCTTCCATCGACCACTTATGGCTGCAACGTCTTCACTGCAAATGGTGACCTAACGCAACTGTGTCATGTTCAACGTGTCCGCGGTTTTTACTGGAAACTCTGGTGTGGAATAAGCAAGTTTGCCTCCACCACAGCCATCCTAAGTGCCATAGACAACCCGGCTAACTCAGATCCAAACGTGACAGGTCTCACAGGTTTCCGACGCCGCGCGGCAGCGCAGCTATTATCAAACGGTTGCCACCACCGCCTATGTACAAAACTCAATTGCTGGAGACCCACGGAAGACTGCACCTGTTGGGTGTGTGGCTCCCTGGCGGCAAACACAGACCACTACAAACTATGTACGCGCATACCTCAGTGCAGTTCACACCTAAAGACAGCAATTTGGCTGATGACGACAGATGCTGCAACACTAACTATTTAAATCAATAGAAAGTTCAAGGCCCGACTATACTGTTTATTTATTTTATCTTATTTAATGTGCCTTATATTATGCCAATCACCCTCTTCCCATCTTTTTATTTAAAAATACTTTTATTTTATTTAAGTTTATTTTATAAATTTTATGTGCTCTATCCAATTACAACTTATCGTTTTAATTATGTTAAATCAAGTGTCATTACAATAGGCATACTTATAACCATTTACTCCTTGAGTAATTAAACGTCATATTGAATCTCAATGACGATTATCATAGCAGTGCTTTTTTAAGGTGGTGATTATAGCGGCCAATTTAAATTTACACTATGTCTGTGCACCGTGCACTGTGTGCAGTAAATGACATGACATGTAATATTTAGACA
The DNA here is from genome assembly GCA_032718475.1 of Nemertoderma westbladi. Lineage (NCBI taxonomy): Eukaryota > Metazoa > Xenacoelomorpha > Nemertodermatida > Nemertodermatidae > Nemertoderma > Nemertoderma westbladi. Next base: position 18,892 of record JAUCBJ010007606.1, read on the forward strand.
AAAATCTCTAATAATGATTTCTCATTTTTATAAAAGACAAATAATTATCTATTTTCAGAAATTTTAATACTTTAATAGGGCGTCTAAAACAAATGTGTTGGATCTGTGTAGGTAGACACATGACCAGCAAAGATATTAAAAATTAATTCCAATTTCTAGATCAGAAAATAGCTAGCAGTTTAGTTAAGGTACTCTTCGATTTGGATTTAATTGCAAATAAGTATTATTTCGTACAATTACGTAAAGGCGGATGAAAAACATATACGCGCACGGTATATACTGTAGTTGTAGCCCATGTACTGTATATATTGAATGCGGGTAGTGGACTTACACATACCTGACAGGCATGTACAGTAGACCTACCACAAGTGGTATGTATGATAATTTCATGCGTTGAAATCTAACGCCTTCCAAATTTTATACGTGTCAGGAAATTCAACTCAATTTTTAAAAGATCAATCCAACCTTTTCTTGTATACATATAACAATGTTAATATTTTACTTGCGCCTTCGCAATATGTCGTGGCGTTGACGTGTCGCGTGTCACGGTTGATGATTGACGCGGGAAATTTGAAATTAAAAACCTAGTGTATATTCATTTGGGGCGAATACGCCAGTGTTGACCTATGACTTGTTACAGTTGGCTGCTCAAGTCTCACGTTTTATGGTGTTGATTAATTCTAAAAGAACAACACTGATTATAATATAACATTCGCATTCTATGTGCCAATGTTGACCGTTTAAATGTTGATGGTTTTTATTGGTGTGTTGACGTGTACAGTGGCTGAAATCCTGACTTTTTAGAATCAGTGATAATAGTAAAGATAGTTAGTTTTTTCATTCAGTCCTGATTACACTGGCGGTCTCATTGATCCATTATTGGTTAAAAATAATTATAGCGGTAGTTAATTACATAAAACACGGCAACGTTGGTTTATTGCCTCTTTGTATACTAGCCTCCGTAAGCAGGGCCTGATTACCGCCTAGGATAACGAGAGAAAGCCGCCCCAATATTAGATTATTACAACAACATATCCATTGGGTAAGAAAGTGGAGGAGAGCCAGCCCGTCTCTTAATTTTTTACTTTATATTACGCGATCAATTTTCACTCATCTCGTCATGAACCCAACATGTATGTAACCTTTTGTTAAATTTGTTGGCTATGCGTTTGCGGTTGTTTGGGCGGAGTGTGGTAGGCCTACACTTTTCACACTTAAATATTTTGGTTGTGAAATGTTACAGGGCATAGCGATCTGAGATATTTCATTTATATTTTATTATGAGAGGAAGAAGAACATACAACGTTATTTACTATGTAACAAAATAATTGTTTTCGGGTTTAACTTGGAAGCCTCCCCAAATAGTTGATATACAATTATATTTAAAATTATTTCCATGGTCATGGTCATTCACCCGTCTTTAATTAGAAATTTGTTTGCATGAAAGACAGTTTAGTTTTTACTGATTTATTATCTCTTATCTGACTGGGGTAATAATAAAGGATAGGATAAATGGAAGCAAAGTGTGACAGTAACAAATATTTCCCCGTCACCCTAGCATGTCTTAAGTATATGATATATCAAAGGGGGGAGTTTGGATTCACTGCATAAATGCAGTTCACCAAACTTCCCCCGAATGCACACTGTAACTTCCCCCTTCCCCCAAATATCCACTGTTGAATTAATTTGAAGCGATATAATAAGTACAAAATTGTGCGAGTTTTTAATTGTGTGGTCCAATTGTTATTTGATTTCTATTTATTATTTAAAGTGCATTTAATATCACACTGGTTTTTAGAATATTATACTATACAACCTTATATTTTATTAATTTACCCAATCGAAGCCTCATAAGGGCCGGTTATTTGTACGCATATCCCCTAATGCGCTCAGTAAGGTTCAAACAACATATTAATATGAAAATAAAATAATCTGCAAAGAAAATAACCCAATACTATATAATTTGACCTTATTAAAAAATTTGCACTTTTGCACACTTATTTGTACAAATGCACTTTAGCAGATCGTAATGGTGGCTCTTATTTAACAAACTTATGTTTATCATCTACCGATCTACGATGGTGTATGATCAAGTGTCAGTCGCTAAAAGTGTCAAAAATCCAATTTAATAAATCTGGATTTGCGATTTTGGACCATATTCATGGACATTTTAAGTCACTTTATAGACATAAAAAGTTAAACAAATGTTACGATTATAGTTAGAAATCATTCCAAACTACATTTTAATCCAAAAAATAACATTCTACGATGAATAGAACTGGAAATAATAGTGTTTGAAATATCGAAAAAAAATGTTCACTATTTAAGTGCATTTTGCACTAAGTGCATATAAGTCTTTTCCCAAGTTTTATCCTATTTCACACACTACAATCTATCCTCTATCCAATGAAAAAAGTTTCAGATTAAACGGCCCTGTAGAACCGAAGTTATTTATGTTTAAAAATAGTCACTCGAAAATTTCAAATTCTCTTGGTCACATAGTGTAGTGGTTATCAATCACGTTAATGAAACCTAAGTTCGCGGGTTCGAAATCCAATATTGACCTGACCATTCTTAATTTTTTTTAAAATTATTTTTATTTTTTCACTAAAATCGCTCTAACTTCGGTTCAATAAAATTGGTATATTCTTTGCCGTAATTTTTTTCTTAATCTTTTGAGAAGGGGTTATTTTTGGCCCCAAAAAAATTAAAGAAAAGGGCCAAAATAACGCGATATTTTTCGACCCTTAAAATTCGTAATTTTAATTATAAATGTTAAGATAAAAGATAGCGGAGTTAATTTGATACTTTTTACAGGTACTTTTGGCGCAATACGCTAAATAATAATGGAATAGCGATTTGTTAAAAAAAAAAATTTTTCGTCCCTTTTTATAAATATTATATTTCACGCGATCGCCGGCCGCTCCAGTTTTATAATACCTCCGGCGCTGTGATTAACGCTGTTAGATAGATAATTGAACGCACTGTCTGTGTAAACAAATCTCCCGTAAGTTAAGTAGTTTTCGAGCTAGACGATTTCCCGCGAAGCGCGAAATTATAATTTTGGCCCTCATTTTTTTAATATCATCCTTGGAGCAAAACCGATAGCATATTTGAATTCCCCGTATGGATATTGACTGTATAGAATGTACCTTAACCAACTAAAGTTAAAAATAAAAAATTATTCGATAAAAACTTCTTTACAAATTCTGGCCCTTTTTGGCCCCTATTGCCGACATATTTTTTGTACCCCCATTCGATAGGAACGTAGCCCCAATGGTCTTCTACGAGTTTCATAAAAGAATTAGTGGATTCCTACCCGCGTTGTCGAATTAAACATTTCGGAAATAAGTTTTCCAAAAAAGACGGACAAAAACGTACAAATTTACAGCCGCTTTTTCCACCCGAAATTTTAATAAATATCTTACTCCCATTCGATACGAAGGTAGTACCACTCTTCCCCTTTCCAACCGCGTTACTTTCGTCCCCGTACGATTAATATTAGCCGAGTTATAGCGGATCCCGCAAAGTCATTTTGTCCGTTTTTTCAACTTTGACGGACATTTTCGAAAAAAAGGCGTGGTAATCTTTTTTGAAAAAAAAAACGAATTCACTAATTAATCCCTTCTATCGTATCCCGGCGTCGGCTAAGCAATAACCTAGGTTTTTTTCGAGCCACTGTAGAGCGCCTTTTAAAAAAATTTTAAAATTGTCGAAAAAATGACGGATTTTTGTCCGCCGTGTCCGTCGAAGGGTTAGATTTAATAATGTTAGAGTTGCTAATATCTTAGAATTCCGAGCCGCTCCCCTGGTGAGAAAATAAAAAAATTTGGTCAGTTCCTTCATCGAAAAGTCCCCCAGAATCCCAAGTTAACCTATATAGTTAGCGATGGCCTGCGGCTTTAGGAGCGGCCGCGGTATTCACCTCCCTCATAGCGGCCGCGGCGGTGTTGCGTCAAATGGAGAAATATTTATCCCACCAAGGTGGACCCAAAATGAAGTTATACTTAAAGAAAGACCACGAGGTAAAGGGAAAAGTGTGGAGGGGGGGGGGGGGGGGGGGGGTATGCGTCGAATGACACGAGGGGAGACGAACTGGACTCGTTAATTTTATATTACTCGAAATTGTATGTAATATATTTTCGTTCCCAGTCTACACTCTGTAGAGATATCACATTAGAGACTGGGAGACCATAGAACATGGCTCGCCCCATTATATACTGGATAGGTATATATAGTAGAGTAGTGGATATAGTTCCATACATACTTACTTATTATTATGCCTGTCAGTAGTCTGTCAGTATATAGCATGCAGTAGTCATGCAGATATAGTTATCTGAGAGTATCAGAATATTAGATATGAAGTACCACAGTCTGACAGTGTTATGCTCACCAGTCTGCCAGTACGTTCATATCCCCATATGGCGCAGTATTGTAGTCAGTCAGGAACTCTAACAGTGCTCCTTAAGTGAAGAGTTAAGCTTTCGTGCGGACTCGGATCTTTGGCGGACAGCCTACAAATAAAAGGAAGGGATGGACGAGAAAAACACGACAGCCGCCGGATCGGAGGTGACTGAGTTCGCGGGCGGGTCGGACGACACCGACCCCGCTGTGGATCTCCTCGCCGACCTTCGATCGGAAATGGCACATCGAGAGGCTGCAGCAGACGCGCGCCTCGATCGCCTTACGCAGCTGCTGGATCGGCAGCGGGCAGCGGCGGACGCACAGATTGCTCAACTCCTCGGGGCGCTTCAGGTGCAACAGCAGCAGGGCGCTGCGCAGCCCCAGGTTGGTGTGGCGGCCGCCCCCGTTCCCGGCGCGAACCCCGCTCGACGCCGGGTATTCGACATTATGGGCGTTGAGAAAATTGATGGCGATGTAGAGTTTACATCATTCCGACGGTGGCGCGAGGCGTGGCGGGTGCATGCGTACCGACAACAGGCCTCCACGTTTCCACGCGTCGAACAGGTTTACGCGTTGGTGTCCGCACTCGGGCGGGACCTACAGCAAACAGTCACGGTCACTCTCGGTGTCGACATCGACGACGACGCGACAACAACCGACTCCATCATGGACGCCATCCAGACTCATCTTCGTTCCAAACGATCGATCGCGATTGACGGAATTAAATTCCACGGGCGGAAACAAGGGCCAAACGAATCCTTCGACTCGTTTCGAATAGCTCTAGAAGAACTTGCTGATGACGCAGAACTATGTGCACACTGCAGGGACAGGCAGATAGTGACACAGGTTCTGGTCGGAGTTCGGTCATCCGAAACACGAACCGAGCTCCTCAAGGTGTTACCCCAACCCACTCTGGCTGACTGCGTTCGGATTTGTCAGTCGAGGGAGGCGAGCGAACACAACGACGACGTGATCGGTAGCGGGAAATCCATCGCCAAGGTGACGTCGTCCTACAAACGCGGACGATCCGAGGACAGGCGACCGCCTGCACCGCGATCGGACAGCAAGGACTCAGCGTGCACGAGTTGCGGACGGGAACACGCTGCAGGGAAATCCAACTGTCCGGCGAAGAACGCGCGCTGCAATGCGTGCGGTAAAATGGGACATTTCCGCGCCGTCTGTCGCTCTAAAGCGACCAGAAAACCAAAAGGTAAAGACCCTGCGACAGTCAATACAGTAACGGAAGGCGACGGAGTAAACTCGATCAACTTCGCGTGCAGGCTCCCACGCATCACCGTTAACATGTTCGGTCGGGACGACGACGAGATACAGGGGAAAATCCGCAACGTCCTCCCGGATAGCGGCGCCGCGGCCACCATGCTGAATCTGGACATATTCAGTCGTATGGGGGGCCGCGTACGGGACCTCACACCGTACCCATCCGCCGACCTACGCGCCGCGAATCAACTTCCCCTCGAGATAGTCGGACTTTTCCACGCGAGAGTGGATTACGCAGGGAACTCGACTGAATCCCTGGTCGCGATATCTCCGGAGGTGGAGGGATTGATACTATCGTACGAGGCGCTACGAGGACTCAACCTTCTCCACCCCAACTTCCCTCTACCCTTCGTGTCGGTGTCAGCCGTGACGTCATCGCTACCCCTCCCGAGCGTTCGGGATGGATTGATGAGCGAGTTTAAAGACGTGTTCGACGACGTCGAGGAGGAGCTCGGGACGATGAAGGGGGACCCGATGCGGGTCGAGTTGAAGGACGGCGCCACGCCATTTCACGCCAACGGCGCGCGACCGATTCCGTACGCACTACGCGACGAGGTGAGGGAGCACCTCGATGCCATGGAGCGACGGGACGTCATTGAGCGCGTCACCGAACCCACGGAATGGGCACACCCACTCACAGTCGCTCGTAAACCCAACGGGAAGCTTCGGGTTTGCGTGGACTTACGACATCTGAATGACCAGATAAAGCGGCCATACTACCCCACACCCAGTGCACGGGTGGCGGTGACGGGGATCTCCACCACGGCGCAGTTCTTCTCCGTATTCGATGCTGCGGCCGGTTACTGGCAGGTTCCCCTCGAGCCAGCTTCACAACTCCTCACCACGTTCGTTACCCCATGGGGGAGATACAAATTTAAACGGAGCGTGATGGGTCTCATCTCCAGCGGAGATGAATTCAACCGCCGCGGCGACGACGCGCTGCGCGGACTCCCCGGGATGGTTAAAGTCGTCGATGACATTCTCCTATATGATGACAACCTCGATGATCACATCGCCAGTGTCCGGCGGTTCCTTCTCCGATGCCGCGAGGCAGGGATCGCCCTCAACCCCGATAAAACGCAGTTCGCCCAACGCGAAGTGAAATTCGCGGGCTACTATGTCGGGGCCGACGGGATCAGGGCGGACCCGGCCAAGGTCCGGGCCATTGCAAGTTTTCCTCGCCCAACCAACCTAACTGATCTAAGGAGCTTCGTAGGGTTGGCGGAACAACTCGCCCCATTCTCAACGGAGATCTCGACTACGATGTCCCCCCTTCGCCCCCTCCTGCGCGCGCACAGCCCATACGACTGGAACAGCGATCACGAAGCGGCGTTCGAGGCGACCAAAAAAGTCCTGGTTTCTCCTCCCATTCTAGCTCCATTCGAGCCGGGGCTCGATACACAACTAGAAACTGACGCATCCCGGAAAAACGGCCTAGGTTACGTGCTGCTACAGCGACACGGTGACACCTGGAAACTCATCGAGTGCGGCTCAAGGTTTATCACAGAAACAGAGTCGCGATACGCAATGGTGGAACTAGAACTCCTCGCAGTCGTGTGGGCCGCACACAAATGCCGCCTATACCTTGTGGGACTTCCACACTTTACATTGGTGGTGGACCACCAACCCCTCGTGTCTATACTCGATAGACAAACGCTAGACGGGACCGACAACGCCAGGATCCAAAGACTGAAGTCTAAGATGAGCACATTCACGTTCACTACAACTTGGAAGAAGGGAAAGCTCCATCGAATCCCCGACGCGTTGTCCCGATCCCCAGCCGACGACCCAACCCCAGACGATTTGGTCGATGATGGGGACATGGCGTCCTATGTGTGCGCGGTGACCGAACAAACCGCCACCAATATCACCGAGGATAACGGACCGGCGGCGGAGCAACCCGACCTCCTCCTCCGATCGTTATCTACATCGGCTCGGAATGACTCTGACTATGTTGCGCTGCGGGAGGCCATCGAGTCAGGGTTCCCTGCGACGTCACGCCAACAGACGGGAGTCCAACCCTACTGGTCCATTCGGGACGAATTATCAACCGATCGGGACCTGGTCCTCTACGGACACCGCATCGTCATCCCGCGGGCGAACCGGCGGGATACGTTGGCGCACCTCCACGCCGCACACCAGGGGGTTGAAAAGACCCTACGTCGGGCCCGCCAGACAGTCTACTGGCCGGGCATCACTAACGATGTCCGGACGACCGTCTCCTCCTGCGAACCCTGCCTCACCCAACGGCCCAGCCTCGCTCGGGAACCCCTGCTGAGGGACCGCGAGGCCACACGGCCATTCCAGGAACTATCTGGAGATTTATTTTACCTCAATGGAAATAATTATCTCGCAGTCGCAGACAGATACTCCGGGTGGCCCGAGATCTACGGATACACCAGCCACCCCACCGCCGCATCCACCGCTGAACACGTACGGGACATATTCACACGGTTTGGTGTCCCCCTACGGTTTGGGTCGGATGGCGGCCCTCAATTCGCCGGCGAGGCGTTTAAACATTTCTTACATACTTGGGGGGTCGAGCCCGTCACCTCCTCCCCAGAATACCCGCAAAGCAACGGCCACGCGGAGTCCACCGTCAAGGCTCTCAAGGCGTTGCTCACAAAGACTGGGGGAAAACTGACTTCACCAGCGTTCCTGGAGGGCCTCCTGGAACTCCGTAACGCCCCTCGCGCACACGGGAAGTCACCGTCCCAGATATTATTCGGCCACCCCACACGGTCTCGGGTGCCAACACACAGCCGCGCGTTCCAGATGGAACACCAGCAGGCTCGCACGGAGCTCGACCGGGCAGTGCCCACGCTCCTCGAGTCGCAGACGGAGGGTTATAACACCCACGCGAAACCCCTCACACCTCTAGCTGTGGGCGACCCAGTGCGGGTCCAGAACCCATCCACGAAAAGGTGGGACCGCACCGGGACGATTGTGGAATCGGGCCTCAACCGGAAGTACACCCTACGGACTCCGTCTGGCCGATGTCTAATTCGCAACCGTCGTCACCTACTCCGGGATACCTCCATAGACACCCCAGTGACCCAGGACACAGTTGCCGGGCCACCAGCCGGAAACGGCTCCAAGGGACGCAATGTACACTGGGCGGACCAGTTGGTACAACCCGCCTCCCAACGCCGCAAATACCCTACCCGCGCGAGGCGCCAGCCAAACCGCCTCTAAAACTGCGAAACTGAAAGTTATTGATAGTTTATACTGTGGGTAGAAACTCGAAAGGGGGTGTAGAGATATCACATTAGAGACTGGGAGACCATAGAACATGGCTCGCCCCATTATATACTGGATAGGTATATATAGTAGAGTAGTGGATATAGTTCCATACATACTTACTTATTATTATGCCTGTCAGTAGTCTGTCAGTATATAGCATGCAGTAGTCATGCAGATATAGTTATCTGAGAGTATCAGAATATTAGATATGAAGTACCACAGTCTGACAGTGTTATGCTCACCAGTCTGCCAGTACGTTCATATCCCCATACACTCGTTCTATATACCGGTAACCCATTAATATTAATATATACTACTCAGTCGTTTGTACATAATACGAAGCCTGTAAGTTATAGTCACCGAAACATTTCAGCTCGGAAATTATAATATATGAATCAAGGATGTCTCTCTTATGATCTACATAGAATAGATATGGTTATTGATACTGTTACATTGTGATAATGGATTCTAGGTTTCTTTCACTGGTAAATCCGTATAAATGTTGAAGTAATAAAATTTAATTACAGAACCATAGTTCGAAGATCAGCATTATTCATACCAGTCATTGCTTAGAAATTTTACAGGATAATATTGTTAATCTGACTTAAGTTGTTTAGGTTGAACAAAGTCTACATAGTAAACAACAGGTCCTCCAAAGAGTGTGTCTTTGGTATATTATATCATGAAGGGGGAAGTTAGATTCACTGCATAAATGCAGTTCATCTAACTTCCCCCAAATATCCACTGTTGAATAAAATTGAAGCGATATATTAAGTCCGAAGAGGTGCGAGTTTTTTTAATAAATTGTGTGGTCCATTTGTTATCTGATTTCTATTTATTGTTTAAAGTTCATTTAAGATCACACTGGTTTTTAGAATATTACAACCTTATTTATTATTAATTTATACAATTGAACCCTTATAAGGACCGGTTATTTGTACACATACTCCTAATGCGCTCAGTAAGGTCCATACAACATATTAAAAGAACCCAATAATACACCATTTGACCTTATTAAAAAAAATTGCACATTTGCACACATATTTGCACAAGTGCACTTTAGCGGATCCTAAAGGTGGTTCCTATTTAACACACTTATGTCTATTCTCTTCCGATCTACGATGGTGCATGATCAAGTGTCAGTCGCTAAAAGTGTCAAAAATCCAATTTAATAAATCGCGAAATTTGCGATTTTGGACCATATTCATGGACATTTTAAGTCACTTTATAGACATAAAAAGTTAAACAAATGTTACGATTATAGTTAGAAATCATTCCAAACTACATTTTAATCCAAAAAATAACATTCTACGATGAATGGAACTGGAAATAATAGTGTTTGAAATATCGAAAAAATGTCCACTATTTAAGTGCATTTTGCACTAAGTGCACATGCGTCTTTTCCCAAGTTGTATCCTATTTCACACACTACAATCTATCCTCTATCCAATGAAAAAAGATTCAGATCAAACGGCCCAATAGAACCGAAGTTATTGATGTTTAAAAATAGTCACTCGAAAATTTCAAATTCACTTGGTCACGTAGTCTAGTGGTTATCAATCATGTTAATGAAACCTAAGTTCGTGGGTACGAAATCCAATATTGGCCATTCTTATTTTTTTGTTAAAAAATTTTTTTTTATTTTTTCACTAAAATCGCTCTAACTTCGGTTCTGATGGTCCAAATTCAATAAAATTTGTATATTCTTTGCCGTAATTTTTTTTTCTATCTTTTGAGAGGGGGTCATTTTTGGCCCCAAAAAAAAATGAAAAAAAGGGCCAAAATTACGCGATATTTTTCGACCCTTAAAATTCGTAATTTTAATTATAAATGTTAAGAAAAAAGATAGCGGAGTTAATTTGCTACATTTTACAGGTAGTTTAGGCGCAAAGAGCTAAATTATAATAGAACAGCAGATTATTAAGAAAAAAACGTTTTTCGTCCCTTTTTTATAAATATTATATTTCACACGATCGCCTGCCGCTCCAGTTTTATAATACCTCCGGCGCTGTGATTAACGCTGTTAGATAGATAATTTAACGCACTATAAGTCTGTGTAAACAAATCTCCCGTAAGTTAAGTAGTTTTCGAGCTAGACGATTTCCCGCGAAGCAAGTTTGAAGCGCGAAATTATAATTTTGGCCCTTATTTTTTTAATATCATCCTTGGAGCAAAACCGATAGCATATTTGAATTCCCCGTATGGATATTGACTGTATAGAATGTACCTTAACCAACTAAAGTTAAAAATAAAAAATTATTCGATAAAAACTACTTTACAAATTCTGGCCCTTTTTGGCCCCTATTGCCGACATATTTTTTGTACCCCCATTCGATAGGAACGTAGCCCCAATGGTCTTCTACGAGTTTCATAAAAGAATTAGTGGATTCCTACCCGCGTTGTCGAATTAAACATTTCGGAAATAAATTTTCAAAAAAGACGGACAAAAACGTACAAATTTATTTCTGGATATTTCTGGATTTTCATTCTATTTGTGGAATATGATATTAGGATGGTTTAATAAATTAAATATATACTATCACTATAACAAGCTTCATGCAATATAGGAATGGTTATTTTTTCTGAAAAAAAAAAATCTCGTTGGCATTTTAACATTCGCTTCGCTCGTGCCAAAAACCTGCCGGCTCGTGTAAAACTCAACCACTCGTACATAATAGTTGAATTTCGCTAAATTTATAATGAGTGAAAATAGCGATATTTTCCGCTTACTTTTATTTTATCGAATAATAGTCCTATAAAACGTTGGGTTTTGAGAAACTTTATTTATTTACAAAAAAATTAATCCAGTTTTGCTACTTTTCTGTATCATCGTGTCTGCACGGTACTTCACATAGCGCCCCATTTGGTGATCTCCAGTGAATGTTTGGATTTGACCTGACCAAATTGGTTTACTACGGAAGATCCGCAGTGGGCACACCTGGGCGGGTGTGGGCCACTCGGAATCCGACGAGGCGGCGCACATATTGACATTTGGCGTATGTACATTTCTTACAGTTGGGGGCCACTGGGTTAAGAGTTTTTACGGTATACTTAATATGAGCATAAAGAAGAAAGTGTTGGCGATGTATCTGAAAAATAAATAAATAAACATTGTTCTTTGTATCTCAAGTTGATTTGGATTAGGACAATGTGATACTTTTAACTCCTGCAATAATTCAGGTGGTTTGATGAGACTGCTTAGGGGTGGGGTGGGGTGTGGGGGGGGGGGGGGTAACTGAGAAAATGTGACAAAGAAATGGAAAGAAAGGCAATGTTATAGTAAATGGATTTGTGTTATGTAATACTCTGTAGTAGCTGCTGTCTCCGAGGTAACTAATTTTGTATAGCCTGGGACTGACTATCTCTGGGTAGTATATTGAAGACATAAGTCTATGAAGGAGAGATAATGTTTACTTTAGCTTTGATTTATGTTGTCAGCCCGGGGCGTCCTTCCGGTTCAATGAGTTTTTGGGCAGATTTATTACATTGCAAGACTGTTTGATGCTTATGGTATATGGATCGAGGTGAAGTTATTATTATAAACATTGTCAAATTAAACAGAGTTATCAGGATGGAAAACTCATTTTGTATAATGTAGTATCCTCAGACCACACCTGTGACAAAAATTGATGGATTGGGATAAATAGGGCTGTAGGGTGGGAGTTGGTGTGTAAGCCGCCTATAGAATCGGAAGAACATATCAAATTGACTGTTTTAATTATAACATTGACCTGCGGAATCAATGAGAATTGTATGGAAGTAGAAATCTAATATTTATATCAAACACATGCTTGGTAATGTATCAGGGGATTGCCGCCTGTCAATATGTACACGTTCTCTGAACCCAGAGTTATACTGCCGTATTTGGGCGAATACGACAGGCACTTTTCTGTATATCGCACCGTAATGTTTTAATTCAACCCCACCAAATTACATTCCTTCAAAGACTCTATCTTATAGCGGTCTTACAATAGGAGCTAGTATTCACATTGTGTTCGTAATACATTTTGTAGAGCTCGTATATGGAGATGGGGTCCGGTCCACCATCAGCACTCAGCAGCTCAGTTAAATATACTAGGTAACAACAATAATAGTGTCAACCGCGCAATAATGACAAATTTGGTAGACTGTCCCCGGTGTAATACATATGCACCATATGTCATATAAATTTTACACTGGGTAACACAATAATGGTGTCCCCGATGGGTAACATTTTGCAAACATTAATTATTACACCACAAGGGTCACTGAATTTTGGACTATAATAGTTGTTAGAGGTAGTAAATAAAACGTGGCTGTAGCACAATTATATTAGCTACCGCAAAAATGGGGGGGGGGGGGGGGTGTCTCCCTTGTTGTATGAATTCGCGATTTTCAGAATGTATATTTCCACAACCTTTTATTTTCCAATTGTGATGTGCGCCTTCAATAAACATAACAAAAAGTTAAAGTGACGTCATTCTGTATCCAATATTATAATACTCAAATCACTGTAAATAATATAATAGTAAATATAATAATATAATTATTTTATAATAACATAGTTTCATAGTACAAGTTACATAGTACAAAATAGCACAAGTTTCTACGCCAATACAATTATTAATACGGATAAATAGTCTATCTTGGAATGATTCAAACGCTGAATTTCCTAAAATCGCGTCAAATAATTGAAACCAAACAAATTCCACAATATAGTCGATAATTTATCATTAAATCATAAACCGAAATCAATACAAATAACATTTTACATCCAGTGAATGTTATTAATGAAAACTATTTATAAAAAATCATAATGATGTGACGTCACAAGCTCTAATAGGGACTCTTAATTGAATGATTGGGTCGCTAATTATTGGTTTTTAACAATAATTTCTTTAGCTATTAACCAAAACCTTTACGTATGTGATTCATACCAAAGGAGACGAAAATCAATAGACTTCTAAACCTACAACAACACTGGCACCACACTAGGATATTTCTGGATTTTCATTCTATTTGTGGAATATGATATTAGGATGGTTTAATTAATTAAATATATACTATCACTATAACAAGCTTCATGCAATATAGGAATGGTTATTTTTTCTGAAAAAAAAAAATCTCGTTGGCATTTTAACATTCGCTTCGCTCGTGCCAAAAACCTGCCGGCTCGTGTAAAACTCAACCGCTCGTACATAATAGTTGAATTTCGCTAAATTTATAATGAGTGAAAATAGCGATATTTTCCGCTTACTTTTATTTTATCGAATAATAGTCCTATAAAACGTTGGGTTTTGAGAAACTTTATTTATTTACAAAAAAATTAATCCAGTTTTGCTACTTTTCTGTATCATCGTGTCTGCACGGTACTTCACATAGCGCCCCATTTGGTGATCTCCAGTGAATGTTTGGATTTGACCTGACCAAATTGGTTTACTACGGAAGATCCGCAGTGGGCACACCTGGGCGGGTGTGGGCCACTCGGAATCCGACGAGGCGGCGCACATATTGACATTTGGCGTATGTACATTTCTTACAGTTGGGGGCCACTGGGTTAAGATTTTTACGGTATACTTAATATGAGCATAAAGAAGAAAGTGTTGGCGATGTATCTGAAAAATAAATAAATAAACATTGTTCTTTGTATCTCAAGTTGATTTGGATTAGGACAATGTGATACTTTTAACTCCTGCAATAATTCAGGTGGTTTGATGAGACTGCTTAGGGGTGGGGTGGGGTGTGGGGGGGGGGGGGGGGGGGGGTAACTGAGAAAATGTGACAAAGAAATGGAAAGAAAGGCAATGTTATAGTAAATGGATTTGTGTTATGTAATACTCTGTAGTAGCTGCTGTCTCCGAGGTAACTAATTTTGTATAGCCTGGGACTGACTATCTCTGGGTAGTATATTGAAGACATAAGTATATGAAGGAGAGATAATGTTTACTTTAGGATGTTGTCAGCCAGCGCTAGGGGCGTCCTTCCGGTTCAATGAGTTTTTGGGCAGATTTATTACATTGCAAGACTGTTTGATGCTTATGGTATATGGATCGAGGTGAAGTTATTATTATAAACATTGTCAAATTAAACAGAGTTATCAGGATGGAAAACTCATTTTGTATAATGTAGTATCCTCAGACCACACCTGTGACAAAAATCAATGGATTGGGATAAATAGGGCTGTAGGGTGGGAGTTGGTGTGTAAGCCGCCTATGGAATCGGAAGAATATATCAAATTGACTGTTTTAATTATAACATTGACCTGCGGAATCAATGAGAATTGTATGGAAGTAGAAATCTAATATTTATATCAAACACATGCTTGGTAATGTATCCGGGGATTGCCGCCTGTCAATATGTACACGTTCTCTGAACCCAGAGTTATACTGCCGTATTTGGGCGAATACGACAGGCACTTTTCTGTATATCGCACCGTAATGTTTTAATTCAACCCCACCAAATTACATTCCTTCAAAGACTCTATCTTATAGCGGTCTTACAATAGGAGCTAGTATTCACATTGTGTTCGTAATACATTTTGTAGAGCTCGTATATGGAGATGGGGTCCGGTCCACCATCAGCACTCAGCAGCTCAGTTAAATATACTAGGTAACAACAATAATAGTTTGGAATGATTCAAACGCGGAATTTCCTAAAATCGCGTCAAATAATTGAAACCAAACAAATTCCACAATATAGTCGATAATTTATCATTAAATCATAAACCGAAATCAATACAAATAACATTTTACATCCAGTGAATGTTATTAATGAAAACTATTTATAAAAAATCATAATGATGTGACGTCACAAGCTCTAATAGGGACTCTTAATTGAATGATTGGGTCGCTAATTATTGGTTTTTAACAATAATTTCTTTAGCTATTAACCAAAACCTTTACGTATGTGATTCATACCAAAGGAGACGAAAATCAATAGACTTCTAAACCTACAACAACACTGGCACCACACTAGGATATTTCTGGATTTTCATTCTATTTGTGGAATATGATATTAGGATGGTTTAATTAATTAAATATATACTATCACTATAACAAGCTTCATGCAATATAGGAATGGTTATAATTTAAGTTTCAGGAAATCAAATAATGGTTGAGCTAAGTTATGGCAAATATTGTAGGCCTACAATAATAATATTAAAATATAGAAACCAAAAATTATGGCCCACCTAAAAGATTGTTAGATAATTAGATGAGAAAGCGGATTAATTAATTACAAACTCAGCATAAATTCGCAAGCACAAGTAATAGACACACCAGCACAAATTAATTAATAAAGAACCCCAATAACAATTATTAATTAATACCAAACTAATTAATTTGCACACGATATATAATTAATACCCCCATTTGGCAGACTTATACTGATATTAAATACTAAAAACCTGTTTTAAACAGATGACCCCACCCATACCAACCTGCTGTCTGTCCCATGTCTAGAATCGGTAGCAATTTTTTAGTATTTAATAATATCAGTTTGATATTTACAGCACACATATTGACAGCAGGTTGGTATTTGTTTAAAACAGGTTTTTAGGCACAACAATTAATTTATTAACCAGAACCAATGAAGCTTCAGCAGAATAAGAGCAGCCATGTGCGGGAATAGTTTGTGTGTCTGGTTGCTAGGCAACTAATCTTAGTCACCGTCGGATGTGTCCCCACCGTCGCTGGTGTCTGCAGCGGTGTCTTCTATCTCTCGAAGATCGCGTCGGAACGTGGCTTTGCTACGTAGAGTTGTAACTTCTCTCTGTAACGCGTCATTCTGTTCTGTAGCGTCGTCCAACTCCCTCTCTAACTTTCTCTTATGTTACCCTCGTTCCCTCATCCTCTGTTTCTTCCAACTGCCTCTTCTGCGCTTTCAGCCGGTGGTTGTATTTATCAACCTAATCAACAACAAATTAATTGTAATCCAGTAACCTAGGATATCTAATGGAACAACAACAAACTGTGTATGTGTAACTGTTGTTAGGTATAATAGTTGTCGCTACAATATGTAAGTCAGCAGGGTTGGATTTTAGTAACCAATGGGATCACATCTGGGTTGCAACCAATAGAGTTATAATTGTTTGGGCTGTAACCTCTAACGTATATTCATTGATAAATCGTGCTACCAGAGAGATTGTGGGTGTTTATAACCCAAACCAGCTGCAGTTTATGTGATCGACAACCCACTGGGAGGTGTTTAAGAGTTGTACACCTCCACCTACCTGCTCCTTGTACACATTGGCTTGCTGGTTGAGCTTCTGCTCCAGTCCCTGGATCGTTGTTCTCATTCGCGACTTCTGCAGCTTCTGCTTGAGGTCGCGATTCTGTCGTTCCAACATGAGTCTGTCGTTGCTCAAGCTTCTGCGTGATGGATCGTTCGGTTGCTAGGGCAGATCGTTCGGTTGCTAGGGCAGTGGTCAGCGTATCTACTTGCTGCGACTTGTTCGACCTGCAACACAAAGTTTGATGTAGGATTACCTAAACTTAAACAATAACTGATAGCGACAAATATTATTAGATAGAAATATATATTTGAACATTCTAACTTTTCTTGGAGCCACGATACGTATGATTGCTCCACCTCCAGATCGTTTTCCAACTGTTGTATTTTCGACTCGAGTCGGCGTTTCTCGTCGAGTGCGTTGCCACGGTTACTAGCTAATTTAATTAGGCACTTACATGATAGTTGGTTCCACCCCAGTGAGCTTCTTAAGTTCCTCGTCAACAAATTCTAGATCCTCCTTCACCTTCGCCAATTCCTTTCCGCTACCGGTACCGGTAGTCATAAATTCACCCTATCACAGCTGCACAGTATGCAGTATCAGGCTTTTTCTTTACCGATCTGCCAAAGGCCTACCAGCCTACAGTCAGACAGTTCAGAGGATCAGATGTTCTGCCTGCAGTTCTGCAGTCGTCAGACACGTCTGCACGTTCAGACTATATAGACTATAGACAGAGTATATAGACTAATATAATAATAATAATAATAATATACTACTGCATCTAATACTCGCATTACAAGTAGTTTAATAATGGAGGAAGATTGAGTATATAGACTAATATAATAATAATAATAATATACTATTGCATCTAATACTCGCCTTACAAGTAGTTTAATAATGGAGGAAGATTGAGTATATAGACTAATATAATAATAATAATATACTACTGCATCTAATACTCGCCTTACAAGTAGTTTAATAATGGAGGAAGATTGAGTATATAGACTAATATAATAATAATAATATACTACTGCATCTAATACTCGCCTTACAAGTAGTTTAATAATGGAGGAAGATTGAGTATATAGACTAATATAATAATAATAATATACTACTGCATCTAATACTCGCCTTACGAGTAGTTTAATAATGGAGGAAGATTGAGTATATAGACTAATATAATAATAATAATAATATACTACTGCAGCTAATACTCGCCTTACAAGTAGTTTAATAATGGAGGAAGATTGAGTATATAGACTAATATAATAATAATAATATACTACTGCATCTAATACTCGCCTTACGAGTAGTTTAATAATGGAGGAAGATTGAGTATATAGACTAATATAATAATAATAATATACTACTGCATCTAATACTCGCCTTACGAGTAGTTTAATAATGGAGGAAGATTGAGTATATAGACTAATATAATAATAATAATAATATACTACTGCAGCTAATACTCGCCTTACAAGTAGTTTAATAATGGAGGAAGATTGAGTATATAGACTAATATAATAATAATAATAATATACTACTGCATCTAATACTCGCCTTACGAGTAGTTTAATAATGGAGGAAGATTGAGTATATAGACTAATATAATATATAATAATATACTACTGCATCTAATACTCGCCTTACGAGTAGTTTAATAATGGAGGAAGATTGAGTATATAGACTAATATAATAATAATAATATACTACTGCATCTAATACTCGCCTTACGAGTAGTTTAATAATGGAGGAAGATTGAGTATATAGACTAATATAATAATAATAATAATATACTACTGCATCTAATACTCGCCTTACAAGTAGTTTAATAATGGAGGAAGATTGAGTATATAGACTAATATAATAATAATAATATACTACTGCATCTAATACTCGCCTTACAAGTAGTTTAATAATGGAGGAAGATTGAGTATATAGACTAATATAATAATAATAATAATATACTACTGCAGCTAATACTCGCCTTACAAGTAGTTTAATAATGGAGGAAGATTGAGTATATAGACTAATAATAATAATAAAATTACCGGTCCGGCCGGGACCAAAAACATTTAACGGGTTCGTAGGCTACTGAAGAATGAATCCCATAACTATAGTTTATATACCAAACTCAACCAATATAAAAGGTGTTAATGGATTACCGAACAAACTGCACATTACTTCAACAGGCAAACAAGCAAACGAGCTATAATCAGTTTGACCCTTGCAACAATGGAGTTACCTAGCAATAATGGCCACATGTACGGTGGCTGAATGTGGCCAATTTAATTAATTTTAAAATGGGAAATATAAAAGGAAATTAATGAAATATAATTCCTTAAAACAGGAATTAATCAAATATAATTCAACCCAAAACAGGAATTAATCAAATATAATTCAACCCAAAACAGGAATTAATCAAATATAATTCAACCCAAAACAGGAATTAATCAAATATAATTCAACCTAAAACAGGAATTAATCAAATATAATTCAACCCAAAACAGGAATTAATCAAATATAATTCAACCCAAAACAGGAATTAATCAAATATAATTCAACCCAAAACAGGAATTAATCAAATATAATTCAACCCAAAACAGGAATTAATCAAATATAATTCACCCCAAAACAGGAATTAATCAAATATAATTCAATCATTTTGGAGGGAAATTTAAAATATTGTCTCAGTGCAGTGCAGCAAATTGTCATTCCCTTTTCAGTCTATCAGTGCAGTACTGCAGTACCGGTTGCCCGTAGCTCTGTAAGCTTAGTTCTGTGGTTAGTTGTTAATCATTTAATCACTACTGAATACCGATCTACAGCCAACCCGGCAGCTTTCTTTTACCAATCTTCAGAAAGATCGGTAATACCGTAGGATTAGTTAGTTCAGTAGTTTTAAAGGCTTATGGAACTATGAACTGTAGCATCGGCACTGATAGAGATGCTTGGCTCAGCGCAATTTCTAAATTCCGGCATCTGGTGAAGGATTTCTTACTACCAGTGTAGCTTTTGCACAAGCCGCAATAAAACTTTTAAATAGGCTGGGCTGCTGGGTAGCAGGTGGTAGTCCTACGACGCCTACCGGTATAGTACTGTAGTAGCAGTAGATGTAGGGTGTTAGGGTATTCTATTGATATTGGCCCAATTGATTTAATTACGAATTATAATGCCCCAAGATTTTGAACTAGAATCACTTTTGGATCACTACTATTGGTTGGGGTACACACACAGCGAGATTTCAACATTGATGGATAGAAATGAAGGAATTCAAATATCAGTACGAACAATACGAAGACGTTTAAATTCTACTGAGCATCGTAAGGTTTTTGACCCAAGACAATTTGATGCGGTAGTTACGGCTTTAGAATTAGAGTCAATCAATAGGAAAACGGCTGGATATAGGCAATTACAGTATATTTTAATGGACGAGTACAAGCTTTTTGCGCCAAGGAAATTAATAGCTGCAGTAATAAGTATCATTGATTCAGTTGGTAGACAGTGCAGAATTGGGTCCAGATTAATTCGTAGAACCTATTTTTCCCAGGGCCCAAATTTTTTGCTTCATGTCGACGGATGGGATAAGCTAAAGCCCTTTGGCTTAACTGTACACGGCGCTATAGATGGTTTCAGTAGGAAGCTAATGTGGTTGAAAGCCAGCAGAACAAATAATGATCCATTTGTTACGGCACAATACTACTTAGACATGGTTGATGAAATTGGTGGCGTTCCTCACATTGTTAGATGCGATAGAGGTACTGAAAATGTGAATATTGAAACAATTCATCGATACCTACGACTTTGTGAAGAAAACTCTTTCATGACTACAACCAATTCAAATGTACCATTCATTTATGGTAAAAGTACGCGTAATCAACGCATAGAATCGTTCTGGTCCAAATTCCCAGTTTTAGGTATGTCAGAATGGATTTCTCATTTTACAGAATTGGAGCTAAGTGGAGAGGTAGACCTATCATTAACTCTGAATAAAGAAATCATTCGATATGTTTACTTAGATTTTCTCCAAGAAGTTCTGGACGGAATTCGAGTTCGCTGGAACAGTCATCGTCTTCGTCGCAGCGGATTAGCGGCCCCACCGGGAAAACCGGACCTACTTTATCTTCAAGAGCCAAACTTCGTACACAACGTTATACAAAGCGATAAGGAATTGATGAGACCTTTGGCGATTGCTAAACCAAAATGCAGTTATTTGATAGGAAATCTATTTAAAGACTACATTAATCTCGCTGGCCATGCAATAAACCTTCCTAATGATTGCCATTCATTGCAAGACTGCCGTAGAACTATGTTGTATTTACTTCATGATGGGTTTGAACATTGAACAGCTGTAGCCTGAAGGTTATAATTAACTATTATAACCAGATTATCTAAGATTCCTGTTATGTTATGGAACCGCCCTCAAATATACAAATA
>JAUCBJ010007607.1:0-138855 GCA_032718475.1 Nemertoderma westbladi
CCTCATAAACAAAAGGTGGAGAAACAGCATGATCAACTGCGAGGCATACAGCTCGTTCAACCTAATTGGTTCGGACCACATAATTGTGACTGCAGAGATCAGACTCAGTTTGAGAGCCAGCAAACCCAGGACAAGCAAGCAAATCAACTATGACTGGGAGAAACTCAGAACTGACAATGCTGTAAAGGATGCTTATACAGTAGAAGTTCAAAACCGCTTTGAAGCACTTCAGTCAATGGATGAAGACCAATCCACCGATTCAATATACCAGAATATAATAACAGCCCACAAGGAATCAGCTAAGAGGCATATCCCCCAGAAACCCAAACAAAAACAATATGTGCCATGGCAAAACTCTGAGGTTACTTGTAAGAGAGAAGATCTTAAGATAGCCTACAAAGTTAAAACCGAACAACCAACAACAGAAAACATTAATAAGGTTGAGAAAGCTAAGGACGATCTTAAATTGGCCTACAACATCAGCAAGGAAAAGTACATACAGGATTAAACTGAAGCAATTACAACTGCTCACAACAGCAACAATCAAGACTTACCTGGCAAACTGTAAATGAGGTATCTGGTCGGAAAAGTTGTGCAAAGGGGCGCCTCAAAGCCGATAGTCCTGAAGAACGTGTTGGGAAGGGGAAAAATCACTTCAGCAACTTGCTTGGGCAGCCACCAAACATCGAGGTCAGCCCTACAAGGAAAATATATGACAAGACACTACCTATAGAAACAGGGGACTTCACACCTGCCGAACTCCAAAGAAGCATTAAAAGCATGTCCAATAATAAAGCGAGTGGATTAGATGAAATCCCAGCGGAGGTATGGAAAACCGGAGTGCTAAGTAGACCATTATTGAATGTTTGCAACCGGATGTTAAAAGGGAAAAAGCCACCACCAATTTGGACTAAAGGTCAACTAAAGCCTCTCCCCAAGAAAGGAGACCTCGGCATACCAAAAAACTACCGTGGGATCTGTCTGCTTGTGGTAGCTGCCAAAATATACAATAAAATGATTCTATATAGGATTAGGCCTCACATAGAGAAACTACTGCGTAAGAGCCAAAACGGATTTCGACCAAATAGCTCAGATACTTGCACTACGGAGACTGATTGAAGGAATTAAGTCAAAGAATCTCCCCGCTGTCATGACTTTTGTGGACTTCAAGGCATTCGACTCCATCCATAGAGGTAAAATGCTTGAAATCCTAAGAGCTTATGGAATACCAGAAGTAATTGTTGCTGGCATTGGATTGTTATATTGTGACACAGAAGCGCAGGTA
This sequence comes from Nemertoderma westbladi, assembly GCA_032718475.1. Lineage (NCBI taxonomy): Eukaryota > Metazoa > Xenacoelomorpha > Nemertodermatida > Nemertodermatidae > Nemertoderma > Nemertoderma westbladi. Next base: position 1,286 of record JAUCBJ010007607.1, read on the forward strand.
CTCTCACCAGATGGTGAAACTGAGTTTTTCTCAATCCTGGCTGGCGTACTGAAAGGTGACACATTAGCACCATTACTATCTGTAATTGTGCTGGATTACGCAATGAGGACGGCCACAAAGGGTGAAGACCTGGGATTCACACTTCAAGAACGCAGAAGTAGTAGATATCCGGCAACTACAGTCACAGACACCGACTTTGCGGATGACATCGCCCTGCTCTCTAATACCCTAGCAGATGCACAGCTTCTACTAAATAAAGTGGAGAGGGCTGCTAAGGAGGTTGGATTGCATATAAATGCTACAAAGACCGAATTCATGACCTTTAATGTTGATGGAAACTTGACAACCATTGATAGTAATCAACTAAGGAAGGTCGATGATTTCCAGTACCTTGGATCATGGATAGAGAGTAGCAAAAAGGACATAGAAGTTAGGAAAGCAAAGGCTTGGGTAGCTCTATCAAAAATGGATACCATCTGGAAATCAGATCTCTCCAGGCACCTGAAGACTAAGTTCTTTCGAGCCACAGTGGAAAGTGTATTTTTATATGGGGGTGAGACCTGGACACTGACTAAATCACTTGAACAACGAATTGATGGTTGCTACACAAGACTACTAAGGGCAGCCCTAAGCATCAGCTGATGTCTGCTGATGACAACATCAGCAGACAACACATGACAAACGCCGAGCTTTATGGTACAATACCACCTGTATCAACCACCCTCCGTGAACGCAGATTAAGATTCAGTGGGCACTGCTGGCGAAGTAAAGACGAGGTCATACCAGATCTACTTTTCTGGCAACCAACTCTTGGAAAGCGTAGTCGTGGACGACCGGCCATAACATATATAGATCAACTTGAAAGGGATACTGAACTTAGGAGAAACGAAATTGCGACAACTATGGAGAATCGGGAAGCCTGGAAGGATCTCATTTCCACTGTCCGAGTTCGCTCGACCTAGTAGTAGTAGTAAGTTACCACTTATTAATTTTTTTAGAGTAAATTTTTCTGTTGCAACGATTTATTAAATTATATTTTTGCCAAATTTAGTTAAGAAATTAAATTTCATTAATAATGCTATGGGCCTGTCATGTAAATAGTTTACAACTTATTGATCTGGTACAAATAATATATTTTATTTAATTACAGTGTCTCCCAAACGTCGTCAGTCTGACAGCCAATCCAGTGGTGGAGGCGGAGATATTTACTCGCCCGAGCCGAGGGAACACCCGGGGTATCCACTCCAAAGGGCGCCGCCATCGAAACGGCTTCCTTTCATAAAGAAACTACGGGGCACCGGGGAGGAAACCCAGTCGAGTTTCGAGTCAGCGACGACGGAGGATTCATCGGATTGGCGGTATCCGGAGTCGGATGCGGAGCGATCCGACACAAACTCCTTGAAACTCAAACAAATGAAGAACGACTCCGGGTACAAATCAATCAGCTTCGAGAGGCAATGGGGTCGCGAGAGTCTGGAAGAGAATCCCGCGAGTCAACCGTCAGAGCGTACGCTGCTCCGGGCCGCTTCTACGGAAACTCACGCCGATGAATCATTCTCTGGACGACGGCGGAATGACCCGCGTTCCGCATCGCGACGACGTCGTGACTTCACTTCCGGAGGTCCCGCCTTCACTTCGGACTCGTTGGATGAGCCGCCGAGTTGGGAGGAGTACCACCTGAGTCGTCAACGGATGCTCGGGAAACCCAAAGGGATGCTACGCAAACTGTTCCTAGGGCAACGGAATGCCCATAGCAACCCGACATATTCGGAGCGGGATTATAGTATTGACTCAGTTTCCGATAAAATATTCAAATCCTATTTGTCTGCGGATAGCGGTTCATGTAGGAGGATTCATCAGTCCCCCGCCAGGAGGCGCTATTATGAAGCCAGACAAGAAGAGTCTATAGAGGAGGTTGGTAGTGAGTCAGACGAGAGAGTGGCCTTTGATACGCAGGAATCCATAGAAGATGATTTCGAGAGAATGCAACAGCCGCTACAGCAGTAGTGCTGCCATACCCCACTACTGCAGCTCAACTGATGTCAGAGATACAATGGCCCCACAGTGTTTGATTTTTGGCAATGATTTTTGAGATAAAATTGGGGATATTCTAGAATATAAATTCCAGAATATCCCGAAATATGTTCTAGAACATCTTGGCGCAACTATTGCACTGCAATATGTTAAATAGTGTGCAATTCCTTTCTATGAAAACCCAGAATAAATTAATCTATTATATTAATTAACATTTATTCATGTAAAGTGCAAATGTTCTATGATATAAAATAATTTATTATTTGTAAAAAAATATATGTATTTTATTTAATGTGATTTTGGAATTTTAATGTAAATCCGAATCGGATTCTTGTAAGTTGTGTGGATATCTAAATAATAAACAATATATCATGTTTTTTTATAGACCCAAATACCCCCCCCCCCCCCCCTACCCCAGCTCATCATAAAGCTCATTAGTGACCCAGAACCCCCCCCCCACAACATCATCAGTCATCATCTAATTTAAGGGGGGGGGGGGGGGGGGGGTACACCCCCCTATGGACCTTTTTTGCAAATGGCTATAATTTCTGCTTGTGTGTAATTTTGTATATTTTATACCTTTCGTGGGATTAACATATGGCCAAAGATTGGGTTCAAAAAAAAATTTTCATATTTGCGTCGCCCTCTAGCGGCCACCAGCGAAATTGTAACCGATAATTCAAAATTCTAACCGATAACTTTTGATCAAAACCCGAAAAGAAATCAAACAAAAAAAAAATTTCGAAAATTGGTTAAGAAATGGCTGAGTAGTAGTATTTTGAATGTGAAAAATGCAATTCCGAGATAAACGCATTTAAAGTGTAAGAACAATATATTTCAAATGTTCCCGCTATTTTCAGTACTGGTATCTCCTTTTCTTTTCCCATTGGTTATCCCCTATCCATATTTTGTGATTTCTCATTGGATTTCATGAAATTTGGTTCAAAAAAACCCCTACCCACTTTTAACAACCTGTTAAAATAATTTTAGAGTGCTTGCCCAAAAACACTTCGCGCAGCACGTGAACAAATTACATTTTGGCGTATTGATTTGATCGCATACTATTTCGTCATTTAGTAATAAATAGTCATGGAATAATGAGATAACCTTAAGAAACATTCAAAATTATTTAAAAATTTCCACATAATTTTATAATAAGCCTTTACACAGAACATTAAGCTTTGCGCAGCACGTGAAACCTTCGCGCAGCACGTGAGACATTTGCGCAGCAGGTGAAGGTTTCACGTAGCACCTAAATTCTTCATAAAGCACGTTAATTAATCGAGAACCTCGGAAAGCTTTTTGATCAGAATGAGAAGCCTTCACGCGGCACTTGAAAAGTTCATGCTGTACATGAAGACTTCGCGCAGCACGTGAATTATTCTCAGAGCATGCGGAATTAAAAAAAAATAAGTTTATGGTTGTTTCCCAGAATAATTATTACTAGCTATTGTTATATGATGGTTCACATTTGTTATTACTAGTAGACAACTAGTCCATTAGACAACTGTTCAATATGTAATACAAAACCCACAAATATATATTAAATATATATTAATTAAAATTTGACGGACATGTTGACAGACAGACAGAACAAACAGACAAACTGACAGACAAACTGAGAGACAGACATAGTGATTAGATATTTCCAAATATTAAAATAGACATCGACATTAAGAAAAATCCTAACAGTAAACATTTCAGATTGCTTATTTTATGCCCTTTTTAATATTTCGATGGACAGACAGACAGACATACAGAGGGAAAACCAGCCATTACTCGAGAAGTAAAAGAGATCTCGCTAAGCCGTTTCCAGATTTGAAATCCGCATTAAATTCTACTCTAGATGAAATAAAAAAACAAAAAATGTAAATTTTGACCTGAGGGGGGGTGTACCCCCCCTTAAATAAACAATAATGTTCTCTGTTACTTTATTGAATTTTGCGATTCACCTGTGGGGCGAGCCACGAAGTGAGTGAGCCTTAGCGTAGTGGTACCATTAATCAACCTGTCGTTCTGTGGGACGAGCCACGAAGTGAGTGAGCCTTAGCGTAGTGGTACCATTAATCAACCTGTGGGGCGAGCCACGAAGTGAGTGAGCCTTAGCATAGTGCTACCATTAATCAACCTGTGGGGCGAGCTACAAAGTGAGTGAGCCTTAGCGTAGTGGTATCATTAGTGGTTCAATCCTGCTACCAGAAATCAACAAATTTTGAATGTTTTGGCATAGTCTTTTCAGTTTCACTGCACCAGTCAGCCTTTGCTTAAACTTTTGTGTTTATACGTTCTACACTTACCACCTACCGTACCATTCGCGCATATAATCACCAAAAATGACGTCTCCCATAACTGGGAGAATTGAAAAAGATGACCAAGTCAGCGAGGACAACGAATCCATGAATCTCTGGTACATGGCCGAATCACCATCCACAGCTACCGGGCCCGGTAGCTGCAGTTCGGATCAGAAACGTGCGGAAGCAACCAACATGAACGACACAGTCGTCTGGGATGGGCTATCGTCACAACTCGACCCGTCCAACGTCCCAGGTAAACCGCCCACTCCCTGTAACCCTACCCAGGCTACTAGTATCAAGCCCCTTAATGAGGAATCAATGGACCAACTGTGGAGCTATGTTCGCGAGTTATCAACACGTATAATTACTCTGGAACATCAACTATCGCAGCTGCATCAAGTTTGTAGGAACGACTTATCCCGTATCGCTGTGTTTGAAAAACGATTGTACGATCTACAAGCCGGAGCCGGTGCGGTAGTCAGTCCGCATACCGCTGATACCGTCGCCATCTCACCAGCAGCAGAGGAACCGCAATCAATCCAACCCATCCCTAATGCTTCATTGGCAATACATCAACAGTCTACAGCTGCACCAGCCATTGACAACGTACCGGTTAGCGACAACAACGACATGGAATTAAACAGTGTTAATTCTGAGCAACCAGCAATTCCCGTATTGTTGGTTGAGGATGAGGACCAACTTGGCCTACCGTACACCGCTAAATCTGACGAACCGTTTACCACGATCGAAAATCAGAAGTTCAATAGAATTGATAATCTACTATTCATGGATAGTAACAGGAACCACCTCGTAACTAACCAATTAAAAGCAGCGACCCGAATGATTCCAACGTCAACTACCGAAACTCTGATCAACAACCTAACACGGGCTACAAAGCAGTTTTCAAACATATCCACTGTGTTCATAATGGTGGGAACGAATGACACCACTGGAAATGATTCACCAAACCATATTACTACGATGATGAATAACATCACGAAAGCTATCGAGATTGGACGATCCGCTTGGATAAACTGTAGGTTTATTATATCACACCTACTACTCCGAGCTGACTACCCAATACAACACGTAAACAAAAGAATTGATCGTTAGGGCAGCGGCTTGGTTTAGCTATATCTACATTCGACCATATTCGCGTATCCCATCTGCGACCAGGGGACTCGAAACACCTACACATCCGTCATGCTGGATTACTCGCGCGAACGATTAAAATGCACCTACAAGGGAACCGAGGTTTCCCTGTGCTTAAACATAAATCGTACCAGAACGCTCCGATGGATAATCGTACTCCGCTCCAACGTAACCATCCGACACCAACCGGTGGGCTTCCCAACCCGCGGCCCGCTGGAGCTTATCCAAGAGCTCCACTCGAACGCCGCGCTCCGTCGCCGTCTGCCCTCCACTCCGACCCCCAGTGGCAGCTAGATGGAGGATATCCCGTTGCCCCACGCCGCAGTCAGTCGCCACCCGGAATGTATTGTAACACTCTATGGCGGCCAACCGGAGCATATCCACAACGTAACACTCCAACACCTACAGCTCCTTACTCCCAGTGCGCCCAGTCGTTGCCCACCTCGTACTCCGACGCAATATTCCCGCTTACTGGAGCATATGCGGCTCCACCACAGCGGAATGTACCGGCACCCGGAGGCTACGGCGGTTTCATCGATCCACTTAACCGCACCACTTTATTACCTTCTCCCACTCCTTATGACGTGGAATATCCACCAATTTCCCAAATCAACTAGACAAACATCCCAAGGGCAACCCAACCATACCTCGCTCCGCTAAACAGCAAAGCATCGACCACGCCTAACAGGGAAATAATGATGTCCGCAGCACTTAACCTTCTTAATCACTGCCTTGGGCAACAATAAATCCATACAGGCCGACTAAATCAGTAAATTAATGTAATATTAACGATTTTACACGCCGATATACAAATTATTAAGTCTATATCATTGACTACTCTATAAATGTTATACATTCAGTATTTTGGAATTAATTGTCATCATCATTAATACTGTTCAAACTATATTATGTAGACACGGCCAAAAAATGACGCTTATTTTCGTAATACCTTTCATTGCTATGATAATAGTAAATAGTTTTCCAAATATTTCCCGCAATTATCTACAACAGTTGGGAAACATAGGAAAAGTAACTACTATGTTTTACATAAAATATGCCGCTATACTAGCAACAATTTTCTACTTGAAAACTATATCCTCAGTCTACATAATTAATGAATTTATTCATTACACCAACTACACAATCACAATAATTCATACTATATTTAGCAATAATCATATTCCGTATATATAAATCAAATTTATATATTTTTTTATTACCAAAACTATATACCATGTTTCTGTGTATTTATATAATTATATCGGTAACGTGCAGGAGAGCAGTCCGTTTGGTTTGGCCATTGACACCGGTAATTTTGATCTGGTTTGTGATGAGCGTCAGCGACCGTATTGTATCGTATACTAATAATTATGTTAGAGTACGAATACACTATATTACTACATATTATCTGTTGCAAATATTATATATGCAAATATATGGCACTACAGGACTGGTTAATTGGTTTACATATAATATATATATATCATTTACATATTTTTGTAACAGAGAGCAATGTGGGGTTACTGACAACAATAGTAGTTATGCCAGACGCAAAATTAACAGAATCCCATATTCAAACAAAACGATAAAACAACGATATTTTCTCACTCTAGCGACATCGTTTTCCTTACTTTTAACAATTACAATTTTTTCCAAATCCGTGATAAATTCTGCTGCTGCTGACTGTGTAGCTATAGTAGCGCTAACATCAATAATGACAATTATTGCATACTCTCTAACAAGAGCTATCGCTTGCCGGTATGGCAATCTGAATGTAAAACATATCGCAGCTATAATAGTTAAATTTACCGTAGCAACTTTAATTTGGCAACCTGAAATATTATTTAACAATCAGCACACTTCTACCAAGGTAACCAACAAACAAATAAATATTATGAAAACTACCGCCAACTACATGCAATTAACAAAATTTTCCATACAAACCTTAAGATACTGCCTCTACATTCACATGACTGCCAGATTTAACCTATTAATTATCGCATTGATAACACTTGACCTTTTACACCGCGCAGGAGATATACACCACAATCCTGGACCAATAGAAAGCCAGAACACGAACCACAACGCTACCTCAGAAATACGAAATTATATAATAAAAAATAACAATGTCCTTAAATTCATGCACATAAATAGCTCAAGTCTTATCAAGCATTTTTCTGAGTTAAAGGACATATTACACGGCATAGACAACAATATTATAATTGGAATTTCGGAATCGTGGCTAAAATCAAATGTATCAACAAAATCTATAAGATTACCAGGCTTCACACCATATAGGGACGACAGAAAAAGACAAAAGGGGGGTGGAACTGTACTTTATATTCCTAATAATATGCAGCAAAATATACGGCATGACATTAAATCAAAACATAATAAAAACTATTACGAATCTACATGGGTTGAAATAAATAAGGAAACAATAGTGGGTGTTGCATATAATCGTTCAAGGAAAACTGCACATAACTTTCTTACACACTTTACAGATGAAATCGAAAATGCAATTCATAACGCTAACCGCAAAATAGTCATAATGGGCGACTTCAACATTGACCTTAACCAAAACTGTACTGATCACGATCCTAACACAAATAAGCTGGAGGAAATAACAAAACTATATAACCTCGAAATACTAGACAGGACAAAACCAACACGTTACAGTAAAACAACTAACACCGTAATTGATATTTTCATTACAACACCAAATTACCTTCACGATCATCAGGCACTGCCATGCGACTTCTCAGACCATGAATATATAATTGCAAAAACAGACAAAATCGTAAGCCCCGTAAAGAAACAGAATCAGTACCATTACATCCGTGATTACAGTACATTTAATGATAACAACTTCACTCAGGATATTAACAAAATTAGCTGGGACTACATAATATACTCACAAACTGACATCAATTCAAAATATCAATACTTTGAAACGCAGATCGAAATAGTTATTAACAAACACGCTCCACTGCAATATAAACGTATATCAAATAATAGGAGCAAAAACAAAATAACAAATAAACCACCTTGGTGGAATGACTATTTGCAACATTTACATGACATAAAGAACACAACATTACAATTGTGGCGCCAGAACAAAAATATAGAAGCACACAAAGAATCTAAAATAGCAAGAAATAAATTTAACACCTACAACAGGTAAATGAAAAATAAATATATTAAAAATAAATTTAACAATAGCTGTACAAGTAGAGACAAATGGAAAGTTATAAACAGAATACTTAACAAGGACAAGAAAACATGTACAATAACAGCGCTTAATGACATTAGCAATACTACAACAAATTCAAAACGCATGGCGACTATTTTTAACACAACCTATATTGCAATGGGGACCTTCACAGGAATCCCTAACTTAGCAAATAACATTAATATATTAACAAACCCCATTGTAATGCGGGACCAACGAAATTTACCATGCTTTAGTTTCTCGAATATTCATGAATTCTTGATAGATGATATCATAGATGGACTTAACATTAACAAATCAGCTGGCCCCTCACCAATCACACCGAAACTGCTGAAGCTAATAAAACCTAAAATAATTGCCCCACTAACTTACCTCGTAAATGAATGTATAACCAGATCTACATTTCCAACTAAATTGAAAATAGCAGAGGTAACTCCAGTTTTCAAAAAAGGGGACCGACTACAGCCAGAAAACTATACACCCATATCAATAACATCGGCACTTGAGAAAATATTCGAAAAGGTTTTATACATTCAAATAACACACTATCTGGACAAACACAAGCTAATAAATAAAACTCAATTTGGATTTAGGAAATCTTACTCCACTAAGGATGCTATACTATATGCGACAGAATCTTGGCGCAATTACTTAAATACTGGTGAATATATAGCTATTGGAGCCCTAGACCTTAGCAAAGCATTCAATTCATTGAACCACACAATATTATTACAAAAATTAGGCGAGTTTGGATTCCACAACACTGCTATCTCTATGCTGCGCACTTTTTTAGTAAACAGATATCAAAGAGTGAAACTCAACGGAACCACTTCTGAGTGGAAACTAATCAATCACGGAATTCCACAGGGAACACTCCTTGGCCCGATTATATTTTTAATGTATGTAAATTCCATAGCTAGCAAAAGTAAACTCCAACTAATCCAATATGCAGACGACACCTTAGTATGCTGCAATATCATTGAGTAAACACATAAATGAACTAAAGGACACATTTTTAGCTCTTTGCACCTCCAACTAAATAACGATAAGACTGAATTCATGTTAATATCCCCAAATTCTAGAACAGACGAGATAAATAGCATACAACTGGATCTCACGGAGGATACAAATAAACAGACTAACATTCCACAATCTACACACATCAATTACCTTGGTCTAACCATTGACAACAAACTTGAATGGCGCGAACAAATCAAGATCACCTCGAATAAAATGATCCAGGCCGTCTCTGGACTTCGGCAGATAAAGGGTCAGCTACCAGTAGGCACAAAACTAAATATTTATAAGGCTTCAGTATTACCATACCACAATTACTGCTGTGAAGTACTAGTATCATTGAATAATGTCCACGGCTTTAAACCTATCTTATATAGCTTAGAGAAAATACAAAACTATGGACTTCGCATTGTCCATAGCAAAAAGATTTCTGATATTTCTGGCACCGAATCACGTCGTCTATCAAAACTACCAACACTAACAGCCCTTAGGGATTATTTTGCTTTACGATTTTTTTATCAATATATATTCAAAATTACCAAACCATTCCAAAACTTAGAACTACCATTTATTAGCAACAGTCAGCAACAACTATTAAACCCGAGAACGAATAAAGTAAAAATTCCAATAACGAAAAACACAATATCATACAACAGCGCTATGTTAAGTTTTGCACGCCTATGGAACTGCACAAATAAAACACTAACACTCATAAGGCAATACAAGGAATTCATGCGCGAGTTAAAAAAAACACTTTCATACAAAATACGACAGAAATGCAATTACATAACTTCAACTAAAAGACAACAACCATCTACAATTATTCAACCGTTTTTTAACGAACAGTATTATTAACTGCCACTAGCCCTACATTGCAACCTGCTATACTCATTGGTTATTATTATTTATTGTGCTGTTATATTAGTATCAATTACGATTGTGTGTGTATGAGTATGTATAAATATATTTGAGTGAGTATGTGTTTTAATACTAGTAGTATGTATTGTAGTATAGATTTAGATTTAGAACAAATAACGTGCGGCTGCTGACGCTTATGGGCCATCCAGACGGGCTGCCTCCATATGTTTTTTAAACATCGGAGTTTTGATGAATAAAAGATTTTAACTAACTAACTAACTATTAATCAACCTGTCGTTCTGTCGTTCTGTCGTTCTTGTTCAATTTTAAACGTTAATAACTCGGCCAATCTTTGATGAAATCTATCCAAACTTGGTACACATGTTGTTTGGCAAAAGTTTATAAATTTTCCAAGTTGAATTTCCGTGTGGCCTTCGAGAAGCTAAGATAATAGAAGTTAATTAGTTAATTAAGTTGATTACGGTATTTTTTTGCGGTGTTCAATTTTGAACGTTAATAACTCGATCAATCCTCGATGAAATGTAACCAAACTTGGTACACAAATAGTCTGTTAAAAGTTTAGAAATTTTCCAAGTTGAATTTGCTTGGGGCCTTCGTGCAGCACCAGTGTAACTGTCTTACAGTTATAATACATTTATTTATCCAAAATTATAACGCTTGACATCAGCAGGTTGCTAGGAGACTAAATCAGCTGGGTTTCTAGCAAATTATGAAATTACAGTACTGCAGTAATACCGTTGTGGCCTGTCTGCCTGTACCGGTACCATACTCAATGTCAATCCCTGAATTAGGAATCATGCAATCAGACAATACAGCAATACTGCAATACCATACTGTATTCGGTGTTTTACGGTACTGGCTGACTGGTACCGCGGTACCGGTGCAGTGATTATAGATCACGTATACTGGTAGCTTACAGGACAGGCCTAATTCTGTAGGCCCTAATTAGCCATGCTGCTATGCACTGCAGTGCGGAATCCGGAGTGCTGGACTGTGGTCCTGAATTAGATTAGAGGGTCCGTTGGCACCGTACCGCCATGCTACTGTCAGACTGTAGAACTGGACTGGTAGCAACTGCCAACTACAGAACTACCGGTACGGTACCAGTACTGAACTACGGCAGAAAATGAATTTCTTCGTTTGCGGTTTCTACTCTTGTTAACGGTTAAATATATTAATTAAAGACTATGTATTGGTACGACCGGCGGCACCGGCAACTGGTATAATCAGATGTAGATGTACATACCAATCTGCCAATACAACAATAGCAATAGGCCTACCCCTACCAACCATCCATCGACTCGGCAACTGCAACAATGGAAGTTATGCGGACTAACCAGCTGACCGGCATTCTAAGATCAGGTACCCACTACCAGAGTCTACCCAGCTGCCCAGAAAAGTGTTGGAATTGAAATCAAACAACTCACCACCAAGGCCGCCTCTGTCTGTTGACCTCGACTTTCGGTATCACTGCCGCTATGGGCAAACTGGACGAACCGTAACCGAGGATGAAATCCGGTTTTTTAATCTCACTCTGCCATCAACCAGTGCCCGGCGGTGTTGAAATTGGCACGCATTGTGCAAGCAGTAGGCCTATTGCTCCGAGTTTCCGGCTGGTCGGGTGCAACTACTGCATCTACATTGCCACACTATAACTCGGTCTCATGAGGACGAGTGCTGCGTAGACTATATTCCTATAAACCAAAACCATACCTGGCTTCGCCTATTGAACGCATTATAAAGATCGTCAGTCTTCGTTTAAGAAATATATTTAAATACAAAACAGGACGAGCGCAACGAGGCTTATAATGAAGACGAGTACTGCGTTGACTATTATTATTATATAAACCACCTGGCTTCACATATTGATCGCATCCCTAGTTAATATTATTATAAAGAAAGTCAGCCTGCGTTTAACCCTATTAAACCCGGGGGGGGGGGTCAATATGACCCCCCCATGGTTTTTTTATTATAATTCTGAAACAAATGCAGTTGGGAATCTGAAATTTTATGACTTTTCCTAAAAATCTATTGTCTTCCTAGTAGTGAAAACCGTTTTTAAAAATATTGGGAACTTTTCGAGTTATAGCACCATTTTTTAACCCTACTTTTGGCACTTTTTTTAGACGTTTTTTGAAAATTACATTTCATTAAATATGAATTGTAACATCTCTATTTTTGACTTACACCGGTTTTTTGGTGTTAGAAATTTGATGGAATTCATATAAATTGATTTAGAAATTTCAAACTTGTTTTTTTCGGTGGGTGCCAAATTTTGGTGCCAGCACCAAATTTTGAAATAAGTCAATTTTGTAAATTGATCGTTTGAAACTTGTTTTTTACGCAATTGGGGTTTTTTGGGGTTCTGGATTCGATGAAATATATACGAGTTGCACCAAGCGTATCAAACTTGTATTTTTCGGTGCTGTCTGCAAATTTTGGTGCTAGCACGAAATTTTGAAAATCCATTCAATAGATAAAATTGCTTGTGACAATTCATTTCTTGCGTTTTAGAGGTTTATGGCTGTTCTGAATTCAATGGAAAATATAATTATCGAACTAGACATCTCAAACTTGTATTTTTCGGATGTGGGTGCAAAATGTGGTGCTAGCACCAAATTTTGAAAACCATCAAATATATCAATTGATTGTGTCACCTTGTTTCTTGCGTTATACGGGTTTGTGGTGGTTCTGAATTCAATGGAATCAGTAAAAATTTCATAAGAGTTGTCAAACTTGTATTTTTCGCCGGTGGGTGAAAATTGTTGTGCCAGCACCAAATTTTGGAAAATATGCAAATTGATAAGTAGATAGTATCACCTTGTTTCTTGCGTTATACGGGTTTATGAGGGTCCTGAATCCGATGGAATTCATAAAAACAGCACTGGACATCGCAAACTTGTACTTTTTGGTGATGGGTACGAAATTTGGTGCTAGCACCAAAATTTGCCAAATTACGCCGAAAAATACAAGTACCAATGATCTGGCATATTAGAAATGTATTCCATTAGAATCAGCGCCCTCGAAAACCTGAAAATGTGAATTTATAGCATCGTATAAGTGAATTAAAAATTTTGTGTTCTAACTGAAAAATGCTGGTTACTTGTTTTTTTCATTTTTTTCCTACGCAGAGAGGACTAAACAGCCATTTATAGTAATCATATCAATTTTTAATATTTTCCAATGTATTTTGCACCCCAGAAAACCTGTATTGAAAAATAATTAGCCGAAAATTAAACTTTCAAATTTGGTGAAAATTGTGCACTACTTGTAATTTTGGTGCTGCAATAAAACCACCCCAGTACATTTTTTTGAAAATTTTTTTTTTCGGTCGGATCCAGACAAGTGATACCTACGTACTAACAAAAAATCAGACGTTTTCGTAAATATTTGTAGATTTTAGAGGGGGGGGTCAATATGACCCCCCCCCCCCCCGGTATTTGTACAACATTTTATAGCCCGGTACTAATAGGGTTAAGAAATATATTTAAATACAAAACAGGACGAGCACAACGAGACTTATAATGAAGACGAGTACTGCGTTGACTATTATTATTATATAAACCGCCTGGCTTCACATATTGAACGCATCCCTAGTTATTATTATTATAAAGATCGTCAGCCTGCGTTTAAGAAATATATTTAAATACAAAACAGGACAAACGCAACGAGGCTTATAATGAAGACTAGTACTGCGTTTATTATATTCCTATAAACCACCTGGCTTTGCATATTGAACGTGCTATTGGAAATAAGTTCGTGCTACCCTTCCGTGGGTGGTAGATGTCGCGGTTATGTATTGGTGGGTGGGAAGGGTGGGGGGGGGATTAAAAGGGGTGAACACGTACTGTCCCCCTTTCTTTATTTGATTGATGGTGTGGGTCAATTTCTCAAATACTGATTTTGTGATACAGTCGCTCAATTTTAATTTGTATCTCATAACTGGGCCTCGTGCTGCGCGAAGGCCCCACGAACGTGTCGTTCTGTCGTTCTTGTTCAATTTTAAACGTTAATAACTCGGCCAATCTTCGATGAAATCTATCCAAACTTGGTACACATGTTGTTTGGCAAAAGTTTAGAAATTTTCCAAGTTGAATTTTCGTGTGGCCTTCGAGAAGCTAAGATAATAGCAGTTAATTTGTTAATTAAATTGATTACGGTAAAAACAGCACTTTCAACCTGCCTGTTAAAGGAAATTAATTGTTTTACAGTATAAGACTTCAATAATTATACTTAAACATTATACAGATGTAATGTAACAGAAAAACCAAAACAAAAAGGAAGGTTCCTTTTTGTTTTTGTCTTGGTTTTTCTGTTTCTTGTGATTTCTTACTCTGTAAAAATTACATTATCATTTATCATAGCTATCATTATGTTGCATTCTACCTAACCATGCGCTTTAAGTAGATACCTCATAATCCTATGTAACCTACCTAATCCAATTATACCATTCAGTATGTAGACACATGACCACTCCTGGGATTTCCCTATCAACTTCTCCCAACCTTATAACCCAACCTGCAACCCTATATTTGTACCTTAGATTGACAGCTTAAAACTAACTCGGTGTATTTTCCCTATCACAATTACCTTACGTTATACAGTACATACATACACGTTAACCTTTCTGGGATTCACCTATCAGGTATTCCCCTTTAAAACTTATATATATATATATAGACCCCCACCTTTTCCTGTTAGTTGCCAGTACATAGTCTGATGCAATCCGGTAGGTCGAAAACGTTTACTATTGTATCTTTACCTAATATAATATAACCAGCTAAAGACCCTCAATACTATATTTTTTCTATCATCTTTACACTAAAGTAATTAAAACGGCATAAAAAATTGATTCTTATTAAATACTACTCATTTATTGGCCAACATGCTGGTACATAGATGGAAGGATGTGTGTGTAAGGCAGCCAGTTGCTGGGAATGATTATTGGCCAAGTCTCTGCTGGTGTGTAGCTAGCTGGCTGGGAGTTGTGGCTGTAGACTAACCAGAGAAGAATTGTAATAGGCAACCAGTATTGCTATTCCAGCCCAGACAGCATTCTTTAAATCCCACATCCCACCATCCTTCCTGTATTCCAATTCCTATTGACTCTACTATAAATGTTGTATTGCTATCTCAGGTAAATGACAGATACATGTATAATAAAACTAGAACGCCAGCAAGCTGGCTTTAAACGAACCTGTCTTTCAAGTTCAAGGTTCAACTGTATAAAGTAATGTTCTTCGATAAGAAAAAAGTATCGGAAAGAAGCACTTTTAGTCACAAATTTTAATTAACCGAAATTCAATTAATCTATCTGGGTGTATTGAGATTTGCACGAGTAAGGAGGCTTTTAAAATTCCATCGAGTGCAAAACTCAATACACGAGGGCAGAATATCTGAATTTCGGTTACTGAAATTAATTACAAGGAGTTCTTTCCGACACGTTTTAGGCACTAATGTAATAAATATTGATGAAAAATCCAAATAATATCTTTAACCGAAAAGCATAGTAATATAACTTTTTGATCAAGTTCTGCAGATATGGCGGCCCATGAAAAATATACCAGAATTTCTGCCGTATATTTTAACTTGGCAGTTTACCCCAATGTGAAGAATACCCGGTTTTCATTAAAAATACAGGTTACAGAAGGGCTGAATCTAACCAAAACAACAGGTTATAAGACTGAAATGGCGTAAAAAAACACTTTATAAGGTACATTTAAAAAAATACGAATTCTTCATATAGGCCTATAAAATTTCAATGTAATTTCGACAGAAAAGTGAATACCTGGTATTCTTCACATAGGCAGTAATAACATCATGAGCAATGCGAAATAAACTAAATCATATAGTTGCCTGAGTGATACACGGTTAGTCTATATAAATTGCATTTAGAACTGGTAAAAAATTGTTGGTTTGAAACAATGCCATTATAATGAGAAGAAATTTAATAATTATATTATTAACAATCAAACTCAAACAATACCGGATCAATCGCTATCATAATAGTCATCCTGATTGTTTTTTATGTCGAGTATCATTTTTGATACTGCTAACATAAAAGACCTTCTCTCCGAACGCGAAAATCTTGACACATCCTCAACCCAACTCATCATTTCTCCTTTGAGACGTTTTTTAAGTGGGCTCTCTTCGGCGTCTGCTCTTACTATGTCTGAACCTGTTGATAACATCCTCTTCAACGACATGGGGGCGGGGGCGTCCCTATCGTAGCCTTCCTTACCCCCTTCGAGAGGTTACTCTGAATAACTGTTGAACTGTCTGAAGACAGAGTTTAAAAAATTAATAAAATATATAAAATTAAACATTAAATATAATTTAATTGAAATATAAAACATTTCATACTTAGTAAATAATGTAGGCTATCTTAAGGGAGCAATTCATAATAAGTTATTTTAAATTTTAAACATTATGAGACTATTAAAGCCTGTTGATTTCCGTTACGTATGTTAAATAATGTTGTTATTGATGTAATTATTAGGTAATTCGGTCGGTACTTGGGGATATTATCCAATAAATTTTTTGGAGACAATTCGTTAAGGCTTACGTGCTATTAGCGATTACGACTTTACGTGCGTTTACCAACCCTATTATAATAGGGTTGTTATTCATTCACATAAAATACAGTATAAAAATAACTTACGTTGGTATATTGTCTCCTCCACTGCATCTAACTGTTTGTAATCATTGAAGGAATTCACCTTCACGTTGGTGATGTCGATGCATGCATCGACATCAAAAATGAATTTCTCGATGTGTTTATTAAAGATAGACATCTGTATGAAGCCAGTTTTATCAGATACTTTGACCTTTCTTAGTTTGTATTCCTTTTTTTTGGTGTCACCACCACCACCTTCAGTGTTTATTATCGAAACAACCCTGACGCTCACGTCTGTAAAAAAAAGTTAAATTGTCAAATCATATAAATTATTATAGTCATTTAGCTTCAGTTTGAAAAGCTTGAAATAAATATGCCCTTAGTATTATGAACATAACGGATCTGGAATATTGAAATAATAATCACATTTAATAATTTATTATTTGTAATAGATAAATTATCCTTACCTGTAATAGAGCAATCGCTAATTGATGAGAGTTCCTCCAATAGAACCATACTGCCAGCCTCACTGAATGAATTGTATTCTAATTAAAAATACAACTACTACTGTGTAAAGTAAATGCCGTTATACCGTAAGGTAAGAATTTTACAAAATCTAATTTATCTAATTGAATTTGAATATAATTGAATTCCATGTAGCGAAACTGGCATGTTTTTATAGTGAATATAACTAAAGGTCAATCATTCATAACCTTTCAGTAATGAGCTATAAAATTAAAATAACATATATTTCATAGAATCTATCATTACATTATATTACTATATGCCTACATCACCAATAAATAATTGAATTAAATCAATCCGTAACACCAAAAGTCTTCCAATATTAATTGCAACTTGCAATAATTATACTTGTATTTATATATTTACTCATGAATGAACGAACTGTTAATCAATTACAAACACAAACTATCAATCTGAACGGCTTCCAACATTAGTTGCAATCAAGTTGACATTGTAGTCTCCTACTCATTGATTCCTGAATGAACGATTATTGGAAGAGACAGTAACAATACCTGCAATATCCTACTGTAAAGTTTGTGAATCAAATTATAAATCCGACCTTCTCACCAAAACAGTAAACTCTAAGTAAGCGAATATATTGCAGTATCGATCTCTTATAACCGGTGAGGCAGAAAACAGTCTACGAGCAGACAAACTTCGATAAAACAAAATCCCGCGCAGCGAATCCTAAAATCAGGCTGACTCACTGACGGACTAAGGGGCTCGTATACTTTGCCGCGGTGTGATTTATATGGTTGGGCGAAAGGGACGCTAGCTAGGTACAGAGGCAGAGATTTGGAGATGTCTAACTAGCGGGCAAAGCACAGTACGGACAAAAGTTAATTTTATATATTTTGAGGTGTAAATAATTTCTAACGCACGCGTGTGTTAATTCTGAACGGTCTAAGGCAGTTTTGCTCCTTCACATATATAATTACTGGGTACGGTGTGCATTTTACGAATATTCTAATTTTGTAACCTCTTGCGTATTTCCAGGACTCAAATTCAGGCATAAGGTTAATGCTACGCCCAGAATTCGGCAATTTTAATTTACCAGGCCCCTAATACTAAGAAGAAATGTGTTAGTTTACTACAGTAGGCGTACTGTTACTAATAGCTATCCTGGCGTCCTATCTAGAATTTTAGTCACCTAGGTAGGCTGGGTAACTTCCTATCAGGACGTTGGCGGGGACACGGTAGATGTTAGTATATCCCTAATAGCCTCAATTTATTTGCGCCTAGTTGTAAACTGCCCTACCGCCTGAACGGTACAATCCCAATTCAGGTGAAAACACAGCAACCCTCCTAGCCTACAAGTTCTAATGCAATGGACACCGTTGTACTGCAAATAGTCGCAAACGCACCTGTACTTAGCAAGAGTTAGGCGTACAGTTTGCTGCACCCTACCAATGTGTATGCTGCGTACCGGTGTGCCTACGTCCTATCTGCGTACTAGTATCTGCCTGCTCTCTCTCCCTCCCCCCGTAGGAATGTGAAGGTCTACTGTGGTTTTTTCCTGAATTAAGACAGTACAGTCCCTAAGATGTAATTTTAGGCTCACAGCGTGTCACTACTTCTACCTTTTGATCTTTGGTCTTACGCTTAGGTAGCAAGGCGTCGAACGCTGTCTAACCTTTCAGGCGATGGGCGAATAACTGAGATGATATTGCGGGTTGTCTCTTGTCTACATTCCCGTGATGTTCCCGTTCATTGCTGCGGCCCGATCTCTAGCCGGCCATCCTGTTCTTAAGTGTGTTCACCGTAGTGAATCATGGTGAAAAGAAAGCAGATAGCGGTATTTCTGAATTTATTGCAGATAATAATACAAAATGTAATCTGAAAACTAATGACAGAATACACAAATATCAAATAACTCAGAAGTTAGTGAAGAGTAGAGTGAATAATCTGACTAATGAACAAATCGCACCTTTATATAGCAAATTTGTGCTGCAATCAATCGAGAAAATTCTCGATTGTTCTATAGGTTCTAACAGGTTTTTAAAGATAGCTATTGGTCCAGCTAATATATAACTTGCACGACATTGGTTACAATCTAATAACTGCAGTCTCATTGGTTAATCTAGGTACAAACAAATGCAATTTAATTTGTAGTGGTCAATTTAAATGAGTTGAAATTCTGCACAAAAAATAATTCGCACTTACTAGGATTCGAACTCAATACCTACTACACATATAATTTCCAACGCTCCACCGACTGAGCTACTGAACCACTTGACTAAAGGTCGTACAATAGATATAATAAATACAAATGAGGACTCAAAGTAATCTTTTACAAAGTTAATTCGAATAAAATAAAATTTTGAAAATCCACGGCATTTAGGGAATATAATTCTATACCGCTCCATGAAAACAGGATATTATCGTGCATAAAATATACGGTTTTCACCAATAATCAATCAAACTATAGAATACTTAGGGCGTACTTACATATTTACAATTAAATTTCAAACAATACTTCCTTTCTACATAATGATTCGATACAAAATAATTACAAATTCAAACTTTACGTAGTTAAGGCTTTACTAAGTAAGTACAATACAAATCTAAATTAAATTCACCAATATAAATCTATTGCATCTCAATATTGCATAAATTCAAGCAAATACAAATAAAATAAATGAAAATCATAAGAAAGGCTCGCGAGTCTTCCATCTACTATTGCATCTCAAATATTGCATAAATTCAAATAATTACAAATACTTTCGTGCCTAAATGTAGATTGCATAAGTTCGGAATAATTACAAATATGAGTCTTTCTAAGCACAAAACTTTCTAACTATAAAACTTTCTAAATACAAAATATAACACTTTACAAATGAAACTATAAGAAAGGCCCACGAGTCTTCCATCTACTCTTACTTTCTATTTCACTGTAAATACAAATACTGCTTATAAGATATAAATTGCATAATATTCGGAACAATATAAATTGCATAAGTTCGGAATAATCACAAATATAAAATATAAATCTTGCAAATATAAATCTTACTAAAGATAAATTCTTACTAAATATAAATCTTTACTAAATATAAATATAAACTGCATAAGTTTAGAATAATATAAACTCCTTTGCATCTCAAATATGAAACATAAATCTTTCAAATATAAGTTCCTTCTAAATATAAACTTTCTAAATTTCATAAATTCGGAACAATACAAATTGCTTAAGTTCGGAATAAACACAAATATAAATATAAATTCAAATAAATCACAAAATCATAAGAAAGGCTCACGAGTCTTCCGTCCACCCTTGCCCTCCCTTTTATCGTTTTGTTGATCGAGCCCTGCCTCGAAAACTGCGCACAGGTGACTTTGCTCGCGATATGGGACTTGTGGGGCGAGTCACTGGTTTCGTTTGGACGTTGAGAGATGGTGCGACTATTTCCTCGCAAATTCGTCTATTTGGCATCCCAAATCCTCGTCCGATTCCTCGTGACCGATCAGTTGTCACTACAGTTGGTAGAACGTCTGGGAACGCGCGAGAAGCGGACGACGCAGACCCAAGAGTAGCTTGTGCCCCCTTCTGATCAGCTGGTGTATGTCCCGATCCTCCTGTTGGTTCTCTAGGAAGCGATACCGTATCCCGAGTAATTCGAATGGTCGGCTCAACTCCCTTGCGTTCTTCTATATTAATAGACTTCTTTAACTGTTGGCCCACTTTCTGGACCCGTATGATCCTACCCTGTCCGTCCTCCCGAGGGTGACGTGCAGACGGCGCAACCGGAGTGGCTGGTATATTTGTCGCCTCTAGGACCTCCTCTTCCTCGAATACGCTCGCTCGTATACGTTTGTGGTAAAACGCGGCTCGGTACGCCCATGCAACGGTTAACCAAGCTCCTTTATTCCGCTTTTCAGTTCGGAAACGATCGAATTCACCATACGTAATGCGATTAACGACTTTCTGAAAATTCCACGTGTTTTTGTTATCCGGGTGAATCTGTAATAGATACTCGCGCACTACTCGGAATCCACTGTCGTGGGGCAAAATATCGACAACCTCGATAAGTTCGTCATATTGGGGCATAGCGGAGATATATCCTTCCGACATCATCGTTTGAGGATTTACCGCCCAAAATCCGAGATGCGCTCTCATCGGAAACCGTCTTCTTTGTGCCGATACATGTTCGTCGGCTAAATCTTCCCACTCATCAAATAACTTCCTCACGAGTTTTACAGATTCGTGTTCATAAGGTATGTCTCTTAGTTGGCATTCAGATGCTCGATGTCCTTTTATATTGCAATAAGTACATTGAGCCATAAATCTCCAGCAAGTATAAAAGGTATGAGACCCTTGATCCCCACACCATCCACAGATTAGCTGAGTCGTAGTAATGTGCTTTCCACTGCACTTGGTCGAATGATGTCCAGCGACGCCACATTTACCACACATCGTGTTGGCAGGGTACCACACTCGTTCGTATATAAGATCCCCAATCGGTCGAGCGCTTCCTCCCACACTATAATCGTAATCATCTGGATCTATGAGTTGGTAGGTTTCTGAAGGTTGTACACAAACTATAGCATCTGTTGCTTCAAGTTGTCGAATCTCCGTCTGAGATTTCTTCGGGAGGTTCCTTTCTATCTCAAGAAGTTCCTCTAAAGGATCGTCAGTGATCGTAGTAGTTACTTCGAAATCATCACCAAGGTGACCGATAGGCGCACGCGTCTGCCGTGATTCGTTCGTAACCTCCACGATACCGTCGTGTCATATTTAGTTCTCGCGAGTTTCGCTGTACTTTCTGATAATTCCTTTATACCGAATATAGTGTAGTCCTTGGCTCCAAATCTTTCGAATGGCGCTGCTGCCTCCTCTTGGATATCATATCCCCATCTCGGCTCTCCTTGTATCCCTTTCTCCATAATTAGGGGTGTAGTTACATAATCATTACTACTAGAGGGAATACAACAGAGTTTGTAGTTAGTTGTGAGGAGACGGGAGAGTTTCGTCTGCCCTTTGGGCTCGACAACGCTCTAACCTCCTACCCATAGCCTAAGATCTAGGGTTTCTTTAATGACACGCTGCTTCTTATCTAAAATTTTTTGCCGAAATAAAAACGAATTTGGGCTAAACTGGCTGTGAGTCTAAAATACTCACTTTTTGATCCCAAACTATTATCAGAAAATAAGCAGTCAAGAATTAGTAATAAATATAGGGGAGTCTATTTATTGACGTAACTTATTGAAACAAGACCGTGTAAAATTTAATTAAAATTTTAAGAAAGGCTCGCAAGTCTTCCTCTCTTGTTTCTCTAATTTTAAGTTCCACCCGACTGTACCCTGAAATCTATTCACTGGAGAAAATTTTAAAAATTTTTCAAATCCAAATGGATTGTCTAAAATTTCGAAAATGTCTCAATATTGTGAGTTCCAAGTAGAATTCCATTTCTTATACCTACAAATCCCGCTCCTATGTGACACATAAGGGTACAACCCTCAATGTTCACATATAAAGACAATGGAATTCTACCGCTGCGCTGTCCTTACTACGGTGTACAGGTACGTGGAAATCTATTTGTAAACTCCTAATTATTTACTAGTATTAGGTGGAGATTTGTAGTCTCCAGACTCGTTACGAGTCTCTTCAAGAAGTACGAGACGTTGAGTCGGTCTGTCAACTGTACGACCGTCAATTGTCCGTACTGTCACAGTTCTTGTCACTCCATCCATAGATGGATGTGTGGCTAAAATTACACCTGTTATCCAGAAGCGTCTTTTTAGATTCACTTCCGCTAACAGCACGTGATCTCCCGGCTTTAATGCGCGGGTGTTATTGTACCAAGTTGTTCTGGCAGAAATAGAGGGCAAATAATGGTTTTGCCATATTTCCCAGAATTTGTTAGCCAGTAGTTGCGTGATTTTCCACGCTTTTCTACCGTAGCTGTCGCTTTCTGTTGGAATAGAAATAGGCATTAATGTAGTCGGTGCCTGCATAAGCAGGTGTGCAGGTGTTAATGCAAACTGGGATTGTTTGTCATCGGGTACTAATACTATTGGTCTAGTATTTAGTATTGCCTCGATTTCAACAAACAGTGTTGTCAGTTGGTCGTCTGTCAATATGTGGTTTACTGGAATGACTTTTGCCATTGCCGTCTTTATAGATCTAATCAATCTCTCCCAGACTCCGCCTCTCCATGGACTATCTGGAGGATTAAACTTCCAAACAATCTTGTGAGGTTGTAGTTCGTTTGAGATTTGATCATGATCTAATTTCTTAAAGGCTCTAGCAATCTCATTTCGAGCACCAACAAAGTTTGTCCCTTGGTCTGAGTACAAGCATTTTACTAGTCCGCGTCTAGCGATAAATCGCCGCAATGCTAGTATAAACGCGTTGGTGGAAAGATCCATCACACGTTCAATATGAACTGCCCTACTGGACATACATGTGAAAATCAGTCCCCAGCGTTTTACTAGTATACGTCCACGTTTCGTATGTATGGGACCAAAGCAATCAATTCCAGTCTCTGTAAAAGGTGGTCTGAATGCTTGAAGTCGTGCTTGTGGAAGTTCACTCATTTCTTGGGTACCTATTCTAGAATGTACCTTTTTACAAATAATACACGTACGTGTCACTGAACTTAACGCTTTACTGGGTCTAATTAATACAAATCTTGTACGTAAGTAGGAAAGACAGTGGTGTCTTCCAGCGTGTTTCAGATGTAAATGTGCGTCCAGTATCATTGCACGTTGTAGTTCGTGATGTTGCGGTATTATTATTGGGTATCTAAAGTTTGTGTTAAAGTCAATGTTTTGAAGCCGAGATTTATGACAAATTAAGCCATTATAAATTATCGGACTCCAACTCAATATTGGTGACGACTTGATTGGTTGACCTTGATTTATAGATGTGAATTCGCGCGCGAAATATCGCAGTTGGTAATGGCGAATTAATTTAATTTCACACCTGTCAATCTCAGCCAATGTAAGTCGACGTGTAAAGTCGCGTTTGCCTTTTAACGTATTGTACAAAACGTACAATCCACGCTAATTTTCGGCAGGCATTCGTCCAAGAGTCTGTTAAGTTTACAATACGGTCGACGTAAGTATTTGTGACGTCATCAGGTAAGTCAATGGAGATTTTGGAAGGTTTTGATTTACTAGAAGGGCCCACGGGTCCGCCGGTAAGTATTCCCTTGTTGACTGTTGATCCGTCCGGGTCTACAAGTAATTTGTCCTTCTTCGTCTTCTTACCTTGATTGTCAGTACTTTGTAAGTCGATCGTTAATGGTGGTTTGAACTCTATGGGGTCAGTGGGTTTCGGTAAGCTTATTTTTCTGCCGATATTAATCCCAGGTTTCACCATAGGTTGCAAGTTCGGTATGTCTCTTGAGCGCAAAGTAACACCTGTATTTACATTAGCGTAGGTACTACCCACATCTGTAATACATGAGGTTTCACCGTGCTTATGGTTGCTCAAGTGCGTCAAAATTTTGTAGTTTGTCAATAGAAGGCCGCTCCAATAGGGAAACTGCGGCTTTATTGTTTGTCAATATGTTACTAGTGTCTGGTATATCATTTTGTGACATGTCTGGTAAAATGTTTCGCGGAACATCCGGCGAAACATCTAGTGACGTGTCTGGCAAAACGTCTGGTTGGCCGTCTAGTAACGCGTCTGGTGATACGTCTGGCGATATGTCTGGTGTAGAAAGGCTCGCAAGTCTTCCTCTCTTGACCTTTGAAGTTATATCTTTCCATTTCGCCTTCGGTTTCTTCTTGAGTTTAGCCGCCGTTGTCTTTTTCTTTGCCTTCCCCTTTTTTGATTTCTTGATTTCGGCGTCCTTAGGGATAGTGTTAGAATTGTTGTCATATAACGGTGGCCAATCTTGTGTCGATTTCTGCAAGAATTGGGGTCCGTGTTGCCAAAATTCTTTGTTCTCCGGTTTACAGAATTCCTCAGGCATCATTCCTCGCGACGCAATATCGGCTGGGTTTTGTGGTCCGGGACAATGTCGCCAATCTTCTTTTATTGAACGGTCTAGAATTTCCGCGCGACGGTTAGCTACGAATGTCTTGAATTCAAGTGTGTCGTTGTTTATGTAAAATAAAACCAACGTCGCGTCAGTCCAATAAAATATCTGTAAACTTGACTGTAGTTCTGTCTGTATAAGGTTCACAATTGTGGTTGACAGTGTTGCGGCTTGTAGCTCAGCTCGTGGTGTCGTCATATACTTAGTAGGCATTGTTTTTGCCTTAGAAGTAATGAGCGAAACATCGAATTCTTCTGAGTCTACTTGTCTGCGCAAGTACGCTGCCACACCAAAACCGTTGTCACTGGCGTCAGAAAAACAATGTAATTCCAAGTTGTCAGGAAATGTTGTTTGTAATGGAAAGTAGACTCTGGGTATGGAATAATCCTCTAGCGAAGATAATTCTGCCTCCCAGGTCTTCCATAAGTCCACTTGGTCTGATGAGATCGGCTCGTCCCATGTCAGTCCATCCTTCCAAATACTGCGCATATAAATGCGGGCTTGCAGTATTATTGGACTGATGAATCCTAATGGATCGAACAATCGGCTCAATTTTGACAAGCATGATCTCTTTGTCAGTGTGTTTTCTTGACTGTCCAGTCTCACCTTTACTCGAAAGTTGTCCGTGTTTGGGTCCCAAAAGAGCCCCAACACCTTGGTCGTCGGTAGTGGTTCGAACTCTAGGTCTATGTCACCACCTCCACGCTCAGTCGTTCCAAATGAGTCTACTAATTCGGCACTGTTTGAGGCGAATTTGGTGAGGTTAAAACCTCCGCCCGCTAAGCAGTCCCGTAATTGATGTGCTACTGTTGTAGCACGTTCTACTGTGTCGCAACTCTGTAAACCGTCGTCGACGTAAAAGTCACGCTCCACAATCCTAATTATCTCTGGGTCATATAAATGTTTCTGATCCCTAGCGGCTTGTTTTAGGGCGTACATCGTACAGTTTGGGCTGTCTCTGGCACCGAAAACGCGAACTTGCATTTGGTAAGTTGCCGGTGGTAGACTTAAGTCTCCTTCCGGGTACCAGAGGAACCTCAAACTGTCTCTGTCTTGCTCTAACGCTTTCACTTGGTGAAACATAGCTTCAACGTCACAAGTAAAAGCTACTTGACGCTGACGGAAGCGCATAATCACCCCCATAAGATAATTATTCATGTTTGGTCCATCCATCAACTCGCTATTTAGGGACATTCCCTCAAACAGAGCCGTACAGTCATTGACTACACGTACTTTGTCTGGTTTGTCGGGGTGTCTCACGTAGTGATGTGGCAAGTAGTACGTCTGGTCAGTTACTATCTCTGGGTTAGTCATTCGGATAGCGTATCCCTTGGTCAAATACGTCTCCATCTGAGTGTTGTACTGCAGATGGGCTTTCTCGTCCTTTAATAGACGTTGCCGTATTGAGTGTAGACGTCTTAAAGCTAGTGGGTAGTTATTTATAAGTTTAGGACTTTGGCTACGCCATAACATCCCCACCTCATAATGTCTGTCTTTCGTCTGGCGGATAGTATCTTCCATGATCCTCAAAGATTGTTTCTCCTGTTCCGACATACATGGTTCGTAGCTACCAGGTTCAGCTGTATCTTGTTCTAACCACCTGATAGTCTTCTCCGTTAATTCTTTGTCCAATGCGGCTTGTTCCACTTGATGATTTCTCAACGCGTCATCATCGATATCGACGGGCATTGTTGAGGTTGTTGGGGTAGGTAGACTCGCAAGCCTTCCGGCGTTATCATCTGTCGTCGATGGAATCTCTGGCTGACTCGTCTTCTCCCCAAGTTCTAAACTCACCTGGTGGATTAGCTGCTCCTTGTGACTTATCATACTAGTTACACGTCTGTCATGTCTTGTATGTAAGGTAGTATGGTCCACGTCGTGTGAAAAGGAATGAATTGAATTTGTAGTTAATAAACTACATGTACTTTGTACATCGTCTTCCTCGTCACTTATGTCTAGTGTGCGCACAGGCGCTCGAGTATACCACCCTATCGGCGTTCTACAGGCGTATGCGTTTCCCGCTACGACTGCCGATGGTCTGGTTTCCCACACTTGATGTAGATTGAATTGGTCTGTCCCGATCAGCATTGCTACCGATCTATAATTGACAGGACATTCAGGTACACCAAGGTTTCTGAAATACTTACGGTCCTCCAAGGATTGTTCTGGGACAGGACCTAGTAGGTTACTAAAGTCTTTTGTGGCCGCAAAAGTCAAATCCTTGAAGGGTAACAAAGACCTCTCCTTTTCGCTGTGTTGCGATTTTGGAAGAAGAGTGTCTAAGTTTAACTTAACTCGTGTCACTGGTATTGCATGTTGTCCGTGCATACTACTTACGGTATAGCTGACGCGCTTACCTTGTTTGAGATCCGTCACTACATCAGCTATCTGTTCATCCACGTAGCTGTGAGATGAGGCTGAATCCAGGATAGCGTAGATTCTCTTGCTCCCCTTTGTGCCAGTAATCTTAATCGGAATTACACTGAATCCCTTTAGTTGGTCAGTCGTCAGAAGCGCGATCGATGGTTGTTCGTCTCCATCAGAATATACGTCGTCGTCTTCTGACTATTCGTCCGACGATCCGGATTGTTCTGAGAAGCAATCCTTTATATGTGTCACAAAGGTCGGAGTCATTTTCGATTCTCGAATTTTGTAGGCCGCATCACATCTCGCTGCTGCTTCCGGGTGTTCCCTGGCGAAGCGTTTTGTCGGCGTGTGGCTGTCTGTGTGGAGCAGACCGTCGTGGTTGCGTCCACAGGATGGACAAGTGTCGGTATTTGGGCAATCTTTACGGACGTGTCCGTGTCGCGTACACCGCCAACAAGAGTCCAATGGCCGTATCTGCAGCCGTCGTTCTTCCGAATTTAACTCGCGAAACTGTCGACAACCTCTCAACTTGTGACCGATATACCGCTTGCCCAAATGCTCGCAGTATTGGCAGCCACTGAAGTCGGTACTGAGTTGCTGTCTCGTCTGTTTTGTCCCAATGGGCGCAGATACCCTACTACCGTCCGAGAATTGTCGTGATTCCGTCGGTGTGGCGTAAGTGGCCGTCTTAGTGGATGTTGTCTGGGGTTTTTGTCGGTTTGAGGATGGCAAGGTGATTCCTTCTGCCACGATGTGCTGGTCAGTGTAGTTGGATCGAGTTTCTACTACTGCTTCCCTGGATATCAAAAGGTACACATCCTCCAGTTTTAAGAATCCACCCCGCTCTTCCCGCTGGTATTCGATCTTTCTCCACTCCCGACGAAGTCGATGGTGGAGTCGTCCTATGATCTTTAATAGGACTGTAGGGGTATTCCCGTAGTCAAGTTGTCCAATGGATCTTAAAGTAGTGATAGCGTTCTTTATCTCGTCAGCCAGTTTCAATAAGTCGACGGGTTTAGTAATAGCCCCTCCCTTACAGAGTTCCTCTATCACTGACCTGGCCATGCTGACTGTACCTCCGTATATCGAAGTTAAACGATCGTACGCTAGTTTGAAAGCGTCCGGTACACCAACGAAGGTCTCCGCCAAACGTTTAGGTTCTCCTGACAACGTTTGAAGCAGGTAATTAAACTTCTCCCGTGATGTAAAGGCGCACACGGCGATCTGAGATTCGATATAGTCTACGAAAGTGTGCCAGTGTTTTGAACTACCGGAAAACTTCGGTGGTTGTTGTACCGGCAATCCCTGTCTGGCTGCGAATTTCGCTATCTCCTCGGCAACGTTCAGAGTTTCGCGTCCTTGGTTGGTAATCTGGTTGATATCCCTTCTTGGCGCTTTTCCCTGATATGATGTGTGTTTTGAAGGTACCGGTCTTTGTGGTTCCTTCGGGTGTCTATTGTGTTCGAATTCAGTGTTCCTCGAACTATCGGTTTGAACTTCCTCCAGACGTTCCTCAATCCGGGCCAACTTGTTGACAATGTCGGCGAATTGTTGTGTACTGATTGCGTCCGTTGGTTGTAACGCCTTTTGTGTTGGTGTATTTTGTGGAGGATTGTCTGCAGTCTGAACGCTCGCGTTTGTATTCATCGGCCGCCCCTGTTCTAAATACCTCGCGTTTCGGGTAATCCGATTCGCTCGAAGTACTACTATCATCTGGATATGGTGGTCGACGTGCTCGCGTCCGTTGCGTCGTACGAATTCTAACGTTTCGCTTTGGAACATCGTCCACTGGTCTCCGTTGTTCGGTAGGCTCACAAGTCTTCCTCGAAGTCGTAGATTGCGATGTAAACTGGTTGAACGGTCGCGTATCCACTGGTCTCCGTTGTTCGGTAGGCTCACAAGTCTTCCTCGAAGTCGTAGATTGCGATGCAAACTGAACCGGTGGGCGAATGACAGCATTTGAATCAACTGGCCTTGTAGGTCGAAACGTCATTGGGTAAGCGTAGTGTGTAACGGGTTTAGGTGTCGACGGTGGACTCACCTGTTTAGTCGTCAGTAATACAGGTTCGACTAATAAACTACTACGATCTGTAATCGGCGGGTTACTTACCTTGACTTTCGGAATAGGCGATGACGTTGCTCTTGGCGGTGTAAACTTGTCCGGAATAACAAACCTGTGTTCCGTCGCACCATGGATAGGAGAAATATTACTACTACCAGCAATCGAAACAGGTTCCTTAGTCGTAACCGGTGCAAACATAGGAGTTACTTGTGGGAATCGTTGACACAAGTCTTTTACTAATTGTCGTTCCCGTCCGGGTGCTCCTACGCTTCCTTCCTTCTTTCGTTCCTGAATTTGGCGATGTCTTACCTCTAACTGGTCCAAATCATGTCCGTCACGAGATCTCATCGATCGATCGCGGGCTTGTAGATCCAGATCTTCCTTCGCGTTGGCTAATTCTCTCGCCTTCTTCCCGAGTTCGAAATGAAGTTTAACTTCCTTCTCGCGTTGTTCCGTCTGTTGTTGTTGCGCCTCGAACTCCGCTTGTCGTATAGCTGATTGAGCCTTTATTTGCCGTTTTTTCATCTCGGCTCTCGCTTCTGAAACTAACCTTTGTCGTTCTAGCTCGGCCGCTGCTGCTGCCGCCGCCGCTTGTCGCTCTAACTCAGCCACTGCCGCTGCCACCGCCGCTTGTCGCTCTAACTCAGCCGCTGCCGCTGCCGCCGTTTGTTGTGCAATGTCCAACTCTAACCTTTCCATCTCGGCTGCTTCCAACTCGGCTTGTTCTTGCAGATGAGAGATTCTTGCAACATTCGCAATGCGTAGTTTCTCTTCTTGTACGGCTGCTTGTGCCATTAGCAGTTGAGTTTGTTCCTCCATCTCCTGTTGTTGTCTGTAGAGCTGCTGTTGTCGAGCAATTTCTGACGTAGCCATACTCACCTCGCCAATTTCGCTGCGAATACTCACCAGTGATTGATTTAGTGTTCCCGGTGCCAGTTCGATTTGTGCGAGCGAAGTTTCCCTCGTAGCCTCCGGCACGGTTTCCCAATCTCCGACGTCCTCGCCGCACATACGTAAGTGATCCGTCAGGTGTTTCAATTGTCCATCCAGTCGGTACAGTTCCTGTTCTTCCTCGGGTTGCAATAATTCGTCTGAAACTGACTCACCTAACAACTGGTCCGCTTGTTCCTGTTGTATCTGCCTAATCGTCGACTTAAACTGAATCAGTTTCTCTCTAGCGATCATTAGTTTCTCGAGGATTCTAAGTTGAGTATCCATGTCCTGTCTCTGTCTAGCTAGATCTTGTAGACCAATAAGGTTATCTACGGACTTGTGTGCTCTACTTTGTACTCTAACCTGGAGGGTGTAGAACTCGAATCGAGACATCGGAGCGGTCAACTCGTTTAATATGCGTTGGCCTTCTCCAATACTCCTGGTTATATGCGCCATGTATCCTCCGACGCTTCTAACCACACTTTCTGTGCTTCCTGCTGAACTTACCATGTCCGTTTCCCTATATCTAGGTTGCGGAACAGTTAGAAAGTCCTCGGTCCTGCCGTCGCCTCGTACTACGGCATCCGGTACTCCCGTTGGATGTACTGGTGACGCACACGGTGTAGGTTCGGTAGGCTCGCGAGTCTTCCCCTGTTGTTCTTCCGCTGCTGACTTATCCGCGTCACATGAGTCATAGTCGGTAGGTGTATTCTTCGTATAGTCTTGTTTGTCACTCATTTCGGTAGTTGTAAGTCAAGTAAAGTGAGTGTCAAAGTATCAAACTTACCGTATTTGTATAAAACGGTACTAATTACAGTCATATAAAATTAGCCTACCGGCCGATTTTATAGCAGATGGATAAAATTAGCCTAAACGGCCAATTTTACAGCAAATAAATGTCACGGAATAAGTATATAATAAAATTAGCCTAGCGGCCAATTTTATAACAAATAAATCGGATAACGATATGCGTTATCAAAAGGTAAATTAAATACAATAATACGGACTAATTCAGCAATGAACAAAGAAATCATACGGAATGCATAAATACTTGAGACAGTGGAACCCACAATAATTTTAACTAATACGGTAATGCCTAACTTATTTATGCAACTTTTCGAACTCACCCACTCCAATAATTCTCCAGAAAAACAGATTCCCAGATACAAACCGAACGTGAACCTTTCCGTTTTTAACGTTGCGGACGAAGCGCGATTTTCCCAACCAAAGTTGTTGAGTTATCTATCTCCCAAACTTGCTAAACACGGTCTTGCTCCCGTTACAGTCTAGAAATGAGTTCTGAATCCTGAAAAACAAAAGAGTTAGGTTTTACTTTTACGAAAATTTTGTACCGGTACAATATGGTATTTAAACCCTTTTAAACACCGGTATTCAATTCCAAAATATATTTTACACGCGGTTCAAATCAAATTTTATTTCAAAAAATTAGCACTTAGCTAATCAAATATAAACTTTTACCTCAAAATACAAAATTTTCAAATAACTTTAGTCCTACCGAACCGTAGTTCAGTAAAACACATTCCTACTATTGGAAGAGACAGTAACAATACCTGCAATATCCTACTGTAAAGTTTGTGAATCAAATCATAAATCCGACCTTCTCACCAAAACAGTAAACTCTAAGTAAGCGAATATATTGCAGTATCGATCTCTTATAACCGGTGAGGCAGAAAACAGTCTACGAGCAGACAAACTTCGATAAAACAAAATCCCGCGCAGCGAATCCTAAAATCAGGCTGACTCACTGACGGACTAAGGGGCTCGTATACTTTGCCGCGGTGTGATTTATATGGTTGGGCGAAAGGGACGCTAGCTAGGTACAGAGGCAGAGATTTGGAGATGTCTAACTAGCGGGCAAAGCACAGTACGGACAAAAGTTAATTTTATATATTTTGAGGTGTAAATAATTTCTAACGCGCGCGTGTGTTAATTCTGAACGGTCAAAGGCAGTTTTGCTCCTTCACATATATAATTACTGGGTACGGTGTGCATTTTACGAATATTCTAATTTTGTAACTTGTAGTTCCAATACTCACGAATGATAAGGTTCCTTCCCCTCTTGCGTATTTCCAGGACTCAAATTCAGGCATAAGGTTAATGCTACGCCCAGAATTCGGCAATTTTAATTTACCAGGCCCCTAATACTAAGAAGAAATGTGTTAGTTTACTACAGTAGGCGTACTGTTACTAATAGCTATCCTGGCGTCCTATCTAGAATTTTAGTCACCTAGGTAGGCTGGGTAACTTCCTATCAGGACGTTGGCGGGGACACGGTAGATGTTAGTATATCCCTAATAGCCTCAATTTATTTGCGCCTAGTTGTAAACTGCCCTACCGCCTGAACGGTACAATCCCAATTCAGGTGAAAACACAGCAACCCTCCTAGCCTACAAGTTCTAATGCAATGGACACTGTTGTACTGCAAATAGTCGCAAACGCACCTGTACTTAGCAAGAGTTAGGCGTACAGTTTGCTGCACCCTACCAATGTGTATGCTGCGTACCGGTGTGCCTACGTCCTATCTGCGTACTAGTATCTGCCTGCTCTCTCTCCCTCCCCCCCCGTAGGAATGTGAAGGTCTACTGTGTTTTTTCCTGAATTAAGACAGTACAGTCCCTAAGATGTAATTTTAGGCTCACAGCGTGTCACTACTTCTACCTTTTGATCTTTGGTCTTACGCTTAGGTAGCAAGGCGTCGAACGCTGTCTAACCTTTCAGGCGATGGGCGAATAACTGAGATGATATTGCGGGTTGTCTCTTGTCTACATTCCCGTGATGTTCCCGTTCATTGCTGCGGCCCGATCTCTAGCCGGCCATCCTGTTCTTAAGTGTGTTCACCGTAGTGAATCATGGTGAAAAGAAAGCAGATAGCGGTATTTCTGAATTTATTGCAGATAATAATACAAAATGTAATCTGAAAACTAATGACAGAATAAACAAATATCAAATAACTCAGAAGTTAGTGAAGAGTAGAGTGAATAATCTGACTAATGAACAAATCGCACCTTTATATAGCAAATTTGTGCTGCAATCAATCGAGAAAATTCTCGATTGTTCTATAGGTTCTAACAGGTTTTTAAAGATAGCTATTGGTCCAGCTAATATATAACTTGCACGACATTGGTTACAATCTAATAACTGCAGTCTCATTGGTTAATCTAGGTACAAACAAATGCAATTTAATTTGTAGCGGTCAATTTAAATGAGTTGAAATTCTGCACAAAAAATAATTCGCACTTACTAGGATTCGAACTCAATACCTACTACACATATAATTTCCAACGCTCTACTGACTGAGCTACTGAACCACTTGACTAAAGGTCGTACAATAGATATAATAAATACAAATGAGGACTCAAAGTAATCTTTTACAAAGTTAATTCGAATAAAATAAAATTTTGAAAATCCACGGCATTTAGGGAATATAATTCTATAACGATCTATAAACACGTTGTGGGTGGGGGGCTCCGCGCAGTACGAGAAACAATTAGCCACGAGCATCGCGAATCTTATACAATACCACGAAATACTCCAAGTGCTGCGCGAAGTTTGTCTCTCACGTTTTATGCGAAGCTTGT
Source organism: Nemertoderma westbladi (assembly GCA_032718475.1). Lineage (NCBI taxonomy): Eukaryota > Metazoa > Xenacoelomorpha > Nemertodermatida > Nemertodermatidae > Nemertoderma > Nemertoderma westbladi. Next base: position 35,981 of record JAUCBJ010007607.1, read on the forward strand.
ACAATGCATCATTGTATTTTACCTGTCAAGTGTCTAATATCTGCCACTACTTATAGTCAATGTAAGTATGCTGCCCGCTCTGTCACGAGTTAGGGAATTAAAGGGTCTTCATTTCTTTGAGCATCTCCTCTATCCAAAGATATTGTCAAATGTTATGCTCTAACTCGAAATTAATAAAATGAAATACAGAGTCTTTTTAGAAAGGGATTTAAAACTTTATAGGCTTACAACTTTTCTAAAACGGAAGATCTTATCATCAACGACATAACAAAGATGCATCTATGATGTGGGGCGAGCAACATTGTAGGCGAACCTCTATAACATACGAGACAATTTATGTCATTTGGAATGTGCCATGCCCCCTGTGTGGCACCAAAAAAACAAGTAATGAAAATTTGATAATCGAAAATCATCACCAAATCAACCTAATTTTATCATCTTATGGGTTTTCTGAACGCGAATATAATCTTCAAATTTAATTAATTGTAGCTTATTGGTTCAGGTATTTTTGGATAGGTGTCAAAGTGCACAAAAAATACAAAGTAGCACAAATTTGATAATCAAAAATTCTTCATCAAACAACTAATTTTATCACCTTTGGGATGTTTAGGATACTGAGCACAATTATGACAATGAAATTGATTATTCCTTAAATTATTCTGGCATTTTTGGATAAGTACCAAAGTACATGAAAAATAAAAGTACGGTAGCACAATTTTGATAATAAAAAATCTTCACCAAATAAACATGATTTTATGACATTATAGGTTTTCTGGAATGGTGAACAATACAATACTCAAATATATAGTATCTGAATTATTCTGGTATTTTTGGTTATGTGCCAAAAATATGTTTCAATTTGAATGCCGGGGAGGTTATGAGCAAGCTTACCATCCATGAAAAGTAAAACAAAATTCACTTTGATAAGGTGAATAAATTCAGTGCTAAAAAAGTTCTAAACTTTTCAATGCCACATTCAAAAATTGTTTCATAATTAGAGGATCTTAGGCAGCAATTCACCGAATAGAACAGCCGTTTACCCCTTAGCGGTTTTAAAGGAAGGTTATTTCCATTATTGCCATAACAATTATGGTTATGTGCCAGGAAATATACACGTAACGACCATACGATATGGTTGTAAAACCATAAAATATTTTGAACAAATTCCATTGTGATCAGCGACCTTGAAAACTCGTATCGTATACCTTCAGAATTATACAACCAAACCCAAAATTATTGCTTTGAAATTTTGTGCTACTTGTATTTTTCGTCCCACCAGACTAGTACATAAAACGATGATTGCCTACCAGGAAAGATTTTTAACGAGTTGTATCGTGAACAGTGACTTCGAAAACCCGTATACCTTCAGAATTATCCAACCAAACCCAACATTTATCACTTTGAAATTTTGTGTTACTTGTATTTTTCATCCCGCCAGGCTATCACCAAAAGCACTACGATAAAATATTTTTAACAAGTTGTAGCGTATCGGAAAAACCCAAAACCAATCTCGAAAACCCAAAACATACCAGAAATTATTCCTCCGCAATTTTGAGTTATGAATAATTTCAACCTGTTCACTTCATGGTTTCAAAATTGCGAATCTCAGCCAAGATATGAATAAAAAAAATTTTTAAATGCCCCCCCCCCCCCCCCCCCCCGGGCCAATTACGTAGCAAAAAGAGCCCGGGCCAGATAGGGTTAAGGGTTTAAGGGTTTGACCAGGGTCATATCAATAATGGGAGCCACTCTATTGTCTGAGCATCAGGGGAAACATATACATTATCATTACATTATATTCATTGTCTTTCCATTATATTTACATTATATTAACTTATTTCCATTATAGCGATATTTACTATACCTAACTATTATACATAAAAACAAAATCTACATAACTTAATTAACAGTTGAACATAATTCTAGAATATATATTCTAGAATGACCAACAACAATAAACGGCTTACATATTAATTAAAGATTGGCAAAACACATCGTCTATTTGAAAGTAACAATTCTTTTTAAAAGTACTGTAATGTTTAATGATACGAACTCCATCACCAACATAACTTTTATTTAATAATTGATCTTAATGCAGTTAAAAGTTTCTAAATAATATTTATACACTTTGTATTTAAAACGAAATAAATACATACTGGGTAATATGATAATATCATTATAGTTATGTACCCTGTAAACTATTCATAATTGCCCTTGCTAAATATTTGATCTATAAGTAGTAAGAGTATGCCCATTTCTGCGACAGTTAGTCCTACTTCACACCTTGGGTGTTAAGTAGGTCATTAATTAATTAAACAATTAATTAATTGATCGATTAAACAATTAATTAATTGTTTAATCAATCGATTTGTATCAAATAATGTTGCCAAAGGCAATTTAATTTGACACAAATCAATCAGATAGGGACGCGAGATGAATGAATTGTACTATAACAAATGAAATGTACAATACAATAGGCACTGTACATTACAATATACAATACATTTGTATTATTTTTGCCATACAGTAGGTAAAGGTAGAATTAAATATAAACATGCGAGCGGGGCCCAAAACATAAATTACCCCCACTCGAAAATAAAGTGGACCAGTTTGGCCCTGAGTCATCCCTCAATAATCTGCGGTCGTTGGGCTCTTATTAGACGTAGCAAGATTAATCCCTTTGAATCCTATACTGTACGTCAACGCGTAGGTGGGGCCTGCCACAGAGTTTAAATTATTCAAACCTACAGCTTCGCTATTACATCAATTCGTCCGAGAAATTATAAGAAACATCTGCTCTTGCAATAGGTTGCATTCTTTCGCGTTGTACTTTATGAAGCAGTCCACGCGCATAATTAAATAAAGCCTTCTTTTAATACATAAGTTATATACAGTTTATCTTCAATTTATTGAATTTGTTTTTATTTACAACCCTAATTGTTCTACTGTATTATAATTTATGTTTTATAATACCAAGCTATATCCTGTTAATCTTTATTCATTTTATTTGTACTGAGGTTTTCGAGGGCGCTGTTTCCAATGGTCCTATTCTCAAAACGATCTAACCTACTGTATAATTAATTACTTAAGTCTGCGAGGTATGCGTAAGTAACAAATCTCGTTTAACAGTTTTCCTTAAAAACTATGAAGCTATATTGCTTAAGAGTTCTGAGGGGCGAGCCATGAGGCAAGATGTTTGAGACTTTTTTAGATATATTATTACTTAATTTTGACCCCCAGATCGAACGAAAACTGCCCTGGGTCCATGTGAGGATCGAACCCACGACCTACTGGAGATGTGAATTCAAAGCAACCACTACACCAAGGTGGAACAGTAACGTTCGAATTTGTTCGTTAACGTTCGAATTTGTAAGACTCTGATTTAAGAACTGAGGCACTCCCCACAACCACAGTCACAGCCACAACCACAGCCACAACCACAGCCACAACCACAGCCACAGCCACAGACACAGCCACAACCACAGCCACAACTACAGCCACAGCCACAACCACAGCCACAGCCACAGCCACAGCCACAGCCACAGCCACAACCACAGCCACAACCACAGCCACAACCACAACCACAACCACAGCCACAACCACAGCCACAGCCACAGCCACAACCACAGCCACAGCCACAGCCACAGCCACAGCCACAGCCACAGCCACAGCCACAGCCACAACCACAGCCACAACCACAGCCACAGCCACAGCCACAACCACAGCCACAGCCACAGCCACAACCACAGCCACAGCCACAACCACAGCCACAGCCACAGCCACAACCACAGCCACAGCCACAACCACAGCCACAACCACAGCCACAACAACAGCCACAGCCACAGCCACAACCACAGCCACAGCCACAGCCACAGCCACAACCACAACCACACCACAGCCACAGCCACAGCCACAGCCACAGCCACAACCACAGCCACAGCCACAACCACAACCACAGCCACAACCACAGCCACAGCCACAGCCACAGCCACAGCCACAACCACAGCCACAGCCACAGCCACAACCACAGCCACAGCCACAGCCACAGCCACAACCACAGCCACAACCACAGCCACAACCACGGCCACAACCACAGCCACAGCCACAGCCACAACCACAACCACAACCACAGCCACAGCCACAGCCACAGCCACAACCACAGCCACAGCCACAACCACAGCCACAGCCACAACCACAGCCACAGCCACAGCCACAGCCACAACCACAGCCACAGCCACAACCACAGCCACAGCCACAGCCACAGCCACAGCCATAACCACAGCCACAGCCACAGCCACAACCACAGCCACAGCCACAGCCACAACCACTTTATTATCAAATACGCCTGAGAAAAATTCAAGAAACATCTGGTTTGCAATAGATTATTCTTTTTCACAACTCCATTCTAGCCTCCCTCTATAATAGCCCCCATTCACTGCATTCCCATTCATTCTCTAATTTTCATTTTTAAAAGTTTTATTTATTTTAATAAAAGTTTTATTTATTTAAAATTTTGTAAAATCATTTATCGAAAATTCAATACTATTAATTGACATTGCTATATAATGCCTAGTTATGAAAAATGTACGGTTTGTGATAAAGAGATGAGACGAGACAGTATATCCCGACATATGAGTATACATAGAAAGGAAGGTGTAATGGAACCATTACCAAAAAAAAAAAAAAAAATAATGATATTTTTAGTGAAGAAGAGAACAAAAAGAGAGTTGAGAGTGATTTTCTAGAGATTAAACAAATGATGAAACATAAATTCGAGAAAATCATGAATATTTTGAAAAATATACAGAAACAGCCACACAGTGAAAAGGACGATGACAGTGAGGAAGATGATAAATCAGAGGAAAGTGAGAATGATGAAACGGAGAGTGAGATAGAGAAAGAAGAAAATGAGAGTGGTGGTGAAGAAAATGAGAGTGGTGGTGAAGAAAATGAGAGCGAGAAAGAAGTCGAGGAACATGAAAGTGGTGAGGATAATGACACAGATAATGAGGAGATATTAAGACATGTATTAGGAAATAAAAATAAATTGCAGAAAATAATTAGACAATTGAATGAAATGCAGAAACATTCGCATAAGGAGAGTGATAATGATGGAAATGGGAGTGATGAGGATGAATCGGAGGAGAGTAGCGATGACAGTGAGGAAGAATCAAAGGAGAGTAGCGATGACAGTGAGGAAGCATCAGAGGAGAATGACAATGAAAATGGACAGAAAATCAGAGTAGGGAATGGAGAAGTTATATCTCCTGCAACTGTTGTATATCGACCTAGGATTATGAACAGTAACAGTCGTACAGTTAGTGCGAGACAGTGCAGAAAATAATTAAACAAATAAAGTCAACTTGATCCTGAGTTCTGAGTCGTTTTGTGTGGTGGTGGGTATTTGTATTTGTAATTTTAATTTGTGTAATGGACTAATATATATTATATATTATAAACCACTATAAATGATCAGTCCTGTCTGATCCTATTTTAAATGCATAATGAATGAGTAACCAAAACATCAAATTAGTTAAACATTTTGACAACAGATAAACAAATATTCTCCTGTGGGGAGAAGTGGTGGCTGTGGCTATGGCTGTGGCTGTGGTTGTGGCTGTGGCTGTGGTTATGGCTGTGGCTGTGGCTGTGGCTGTGGCTGTGGTTGTGGCTGTGGCTGTGGTTGTGGCTGTGGCTGTGGTTGTGGCTGTGGCTGTGGCTGTGGCTGTGGCTGTGGCTGTGGCTGTGGCTGTGGCTGTGGTTGTGGCTGTGGCTGTGGTTGTGGCTGTGGCTGTGGCTGTGGCTGTGGTTGTGGTTGTGGTTGTGGCTGTGGCTGTGGCTGTGGCTGTGGCTGTGGTTGTGGCTGTGGCTGTGGTTGTGGCTGTGGTTGTGGCTGTGGCTGTGGCTGTGGCTGTGGTTGTGGCTGTGGCTGTGGTTGTGGCTGTGGCTGTGGCTGTGGCTGTGGCTGTGGCTGTGGCTGTGGCTGTGGTTGTGGCTGTGGTTGTGGTTGTGGCTGTGGCTGTAGTTGTGGCTGTGGCTATGGCTGTGGCTGTGGTTGTGGTTGTGGTTGTGGTTGTGGCTGTGGCTGTGGCTGTGGTTGTGGCTGTGGCTGTGGCTGTGGTTGTGGCTGTGGTTGTGGCTGTGGTTGTGGCTGTGGCTGTGGTTGTGGCTGTGGCTGTGGCTGTGGTTGTGGCTGTGGCTGTGGTTGTGGCTGTGGCTGTGGCTGTGGTTGTGGCTGTGGCTGTGGCTGTGGTTGTGGCTGTGGTTGTGGCTGTGGCTGTGGCTGTGGCTGTGGCTGTGGCTGTGGTTGTGGCTGTGGCTGTGGCTGTGGTTGTGGCTGTGGTTGTGGCTGTGGCTGTGGTTGTGGCTGTGGTTGTGGCTGTGGCTGTGGCTGTGGTTGTGGCTGTGGCTGTGGCTGTGGCTGTGGTTGTGGCTGTGGCTGTGGTTGTGGCTGTGGTTGTGGCTGTGGTTGTGGCTGTGGCTGTGGCTGTGGCTGTGGCTGTGGTTGTGGCTGTGGTTGTGGCTGTGGTTGTGGCTGTGGCTGTGGTTGTGGGAGTGCCTCAGTTCTTAAATCAGAGTCTTACAAATTCGAACGTTAACGAACAAATTCGAACGTTACTGTTCCACCTTGGTGTAGTGGTTGCTTTGAATTCACATCTCCAGTAGGTCGTGGGTTCGATCCTCACATGGACCCAGGGCAGTTTTCGTTCGATCTGGGGGTCAAAATTAAGTAATAATATATCTAAAAAAGTCTCAAACATCTTGCCTCATGGCTCGCCCCTCAGAACTCTTAAGCAATATAGCTTCATAGTTTTTAAGGAAAACTGTTAAACGAGATTTGTTACTTACGCATACCTCGCAGACTTAAGTAATTAATTATACAGTAGGTTAGATCGTTTTGAGAATAGGACCATTGGAAACAGCGCCCTCGAAAACCTCAGTACAAATAAAATGAATAAAGATTAACAGGATATAGCTTGGTATTATAAAACATAAATTATAATACAGTAGAACAATTAGGGTTGTAAATAAAAACAAATTCAATAAATTGAAGATAAACTGTATATAACTTATGTATTAAAAGAGGGCTTTATTTAATTATGCGCGTGGACTGCTTCATAAAGTACAACGCGAAAGAATGAAACCTATTGCAAGAGCAGATGTTTCTTATAATTTCTCGGACGAATTGATGTAATAGCGAAGCTGTAGGTTTGAATAATTTAAACTCTGTGGCAGGCCACACCTACACATCCGTTGACGTACAGTATAGGATTCAAAGGGATTAATCTTGCTACGTCTAATAAGAGCCCAACGACCGCAGATTATTGAGGGATGACTCAGGGCCAAACTGGTCCACTTTATTTTCGAGTGGGGGTAATTTATGTTTTGGGCCCCGCTCGCATGTTTATATTTAATTCTACCTTTACCTACTGTATGGCAAAAATAATACAAATGTATTGTATATTGTAATGTACAGTGCCTATTGTATTGTACATTTCATTTGTTATAGTACAATTTATTCATCTCGCGTCCCTATCTGATTGATTTGTGTCAAATTAAATTGCCTTTGGCAACATTATTTGATACAAATCGATTGATTAAACAATTAATTAATTGTTTAATCGACCAATTAATTAATTGTTTAATTAATTAATGACCTACTTAACACCCAAGGTGTGAAGTAGGACTAACTGTCGCAGAAATGGGCATACTCTTACTACTTCTTCTATATATTAGATCTTCCATTAAAAAAAAAGGCTGTATAAAATTTTACAATCTTTGGAAACCCGTTCTAAAGACTCTGCATCTGCAATCTCTGCATTTCATTTATTTGATCTCGTGTTGGAACATAACGTTTGACCTTATCTTTGGATAGAGGCTCAAACAAATGAAGACCCTTTAATGTTCTGACTCGTGACAGTGTGATATACATACATTGGCCTCTGAAGCCTGTATCAGATATCATGACATGATGTAATGTCAACCCTTGGACTTTATGACAGGTCAATGAAAAAGCTGGGGATAATGGGAATTGGGTCATATTTGATTTTAGTACATAATTCCCCGTAATTCGAACATTGATGGCCTTGTTTGCAGGGAATACAGGATACACACCCTGAGGTAAACCTTCAATTTGAAACTTTGCACCTCGAATCTTGACATATATGCACTCTGGGAGAGATTTGACACGGTATATAGTTTTCGTGTAATTTAATGACATCTTCTCTTCAATGTATGTTTCTTCATTATCTGCAAACTGGATATGATAAATCCAACCAACAGTTCCATTAGCAATACCCAAGTTGACAGCCAGGTTGTGATTAATGATTACTGGCATACCAGCAAACATGTCAAGCACTGGTGGCAGTCCATTGCATTGATCATCGCGTAGGCATCGGATCTGTTTAAATTTTGTTGCATTAGGTGGAGTAATTTCAGCACAAACTCGAATAATGCGGCCATTGTGTGCAGCGGTTATGCTTCTATTTATCTGGTACCTATTGGTATTACTTGAAACAATAACTGGGCAGAAATCTGCATTAACATCTTTGCAATTATCAGCCGTAATGACCTGTTCATTAATTTTATCAATGACATCTTGGTTCCAAACACCAACACGAATATCATCTAGCATATTTCCCCAACAAGGGTCATCAAGATATCTCATATTTTCCTTCAATATAACAACTTTATTGAATTGATCCAGAGAAGACGTCCCTCTAATGCACTTGCATTTTTCTTCATTTCATCTTCGTGCTTTGACAGCGATATGGCTGCCACTGCCGCTAATTGATAGAAATCACCCATACAGATGATATTTAGACCACCAAATGGCTTATCGACGTTGTCCATTGCATCCTGCAAGAATTTGTTAATCTTTGCTAAAAATGCACATGATACCATCGATACCTCATCAATTATGATCAGTTTAACACCACCGAATTTTTCTCTTAATTGGTTGCGCACTTTATTTGTAAACTTATTATAACCAGGTCTCATAGACAAAGCATTGTGAATTGTTGTACCACCAATGTTAACACTGGCTACCCCAGTTGGAGCCATAACTTTAACAGCTCTTGGACTTCCCCAACATGCTGCTAAAGTTCGGAAGGCATCAACAGTACGACTCTTTCCAGTCCCACCAGCTCCACCTACAAACATGAGCAATTGAGAATCAGATGGCTTCGAACAAATACCATTCAAAAGCGTTTTCCCACCACAAATAAATATCTCAGTTTGTTTATTATTCATACCCAGTTAAAAACAATTATGTGCATCATATGTGGCTGCATAAATATTTTACACAAATGTGGCATACATCGAAATGAAACAGTCCAGACACATATGCAGTGCATATGTCTAAGCATATATGCTCCAAAAATTATAAACATAGTGGTTGCATATATGCATGTGCTGTGCATCCCAGCAAACAATGTACGCTGAGACAGTCTATCCAATCACAGGGCGTTCCTAGTGCATGCTGTGATTGAGAGAGAGGGGGTGGGGGTTAGCCTACCTTATCTTATGTCTATGTCTACACCCTACGGCCCTACACTTACTATACTCTATACATACTGAGATCTAATCGCTTGAGTACATATGAAAATATATAATTCATTAAGACTGAGGAGTATCCTATATAACTTTCAGCGACGATCAAAAAATATTATTTCGAATATTAAAATCGATATAATTGATTTTCTTTTCAACTATATTAGATAATTCATAAGTATGAATTTACTAAAAATAGTACATTGTAGAACTGTTTAATATATAATTATAAACCATACTTCTATCCAATAATTTAAGTTTTTTGCAATTTAAGTCGGGGGTGGAGGGAGGGGTGGGGAGAAGGGGGGTGGTTGGTGTTTTGCGCTAGTTGAATTTTTGATCGTTTCATTTTTTATTTATGTTCACAGTATAAAATGCTAAAATACAGGATATAATGTTTTTTGCTAAAATGTATCCCTTGAGAGGGTTACATTATTTTTTCCTTTGATTGAGTTTAGAAAATATATCATCATCAAAAGAAAATATATCAATATGAAAAGTATTCTAATTGCGAAATGCTTTGTTGATAGGCTTATGTTGTAAATAATTTGAATTATCAAACAATTGTAAAAACGACATTGGGATAGCTTTAATTATGGTAATCTCATTTTAGGTACTCTACTATCGGAATGGACGCAAAACGTAATGTGTCGGCAGGATGTACTGTAGCTATATATTGACGTAGCTATTTCAATATCCACTTTTAGCTATTTCAATATCGACCTTTAGCCATCTCAGTATATTGACGTAGCCGTAGCTATCTCACTATATTGACTTAGCTATCTTAATATATTGACGTAGCTATCTATGGCAACTAATGTGATGATTTTCATCCGCATAAAAGTGTTTGAGTCAAATAAACACACCGTTAGGTTAAAATGAGAGAAGGCGTGGGAAAATAGACACAGAGATATGTACAGAAGAACATAAGCTGTGACTGGCATATGTTTTGCACAAATTCCACACATATTCTCACCATAAATTTTCTGTCATGTTTACAGTAGCACATGTTAATCTTATGGGTATCTGATATGTCAATGCACAAATTATTGTGTGTCAAAGGCATATGTTTTAAATATATCAATCACAATTACATGAAACTGAGATTTAATGTGTGCCTTTACCACATTCTCTGCTTATTTGCTGAAATTATGTTGCTGCATATATTTTTGTTGGGCATAAGTTTCCCACATGACACATGTAATTCACATATGATACATATTACCATTTTTAACTGGGTATGGAATGATTTTGATACCATTTCCAGAGTGGGATAAAATATTTCAGAATTTGCAACTTTATTGTCATCAATGGTGCTATTGTATTGACCAGAAACATGAAAAGCATCTTCCAACAATTGTAATAAGTTGTCTTGACTGATACCTAATGGTGTCTTACTCGTATTTATTTCCTCAGAGGTATCAACATGGTCGTTATCCTCAGAGGTATCAACATGGTCGTTAATGTCATTTATACGATATTCTAAATCTCTTAAAGGAATATGTTCAATGATATTCACATTCATAGTATTAGTTGAACATAGTACATTTTGCAGAAGTGTATTTTCTATAACTTGAACATCTGGTGTAGTGACAACGACAAAGCAGCAGTATCAATAGCCAATTCGCGGTTTCCCACTTCTTCATCATCGCTCATTTCGGAATTATCTACTTCATACCGTGGATTACCATCACTACCATTAGTGTCCTTCCCAGCTATTTCCCTCAGTGCCTCAGCATTTGACTTTGCTTCATCCTGACCAATGTAAAATTCTTGCATATGGTCCAAAATCATTGTCGACTTCTGTCCAAAGCTTGTTTTACTATATAATCCCCATGAGGTAAGAGGAGGTCTAGGCAATAACTCAGCTGCTGTTCTAAAGGGTTTAAACAATAACAACGCTCTTGTTGCATAGATGTTTCGCTCTTCAACAATTCGAACATCAGGAAATCTCCCACCAATAAGATCTGGTATCACTGGTGTCTTTCGTTTTTCCAGCAAATGTGTTGCATGTTGAATATTTTCTACTTGTAAACAGCAATCACTTTCAGTACGTTTAGTTCTTTTCACTTTCACATAATGTTGAACAAACTCATACAGAGAAAATTTAGATAAAGTATCATGTCTAAATACATAATCATCCCACTGAGTTATAACATGGTAACCACCGTCTGCTTTAGTAAGATTTGCATCATACTCATCAGACATAAGAATCTTCTCACATTGTGCCATCAACAATGGTGAAAATGTATCGGAGCAATATGATAGTTCGCTCTTTTTTTCAATAAGCAATGCTGCCATAGGAGCCGATCTCTCTTCCTTTCTAGACAAATTGTAAACTATCGAGTTAATAAGCTTAGTTGCATTTCTCAGTGAATCACCAACAAATTCCTGTTGTTCGATCTGTTTTCTTCTATCATATGCAGCTAGCACTAAAGCTTCTTGCGAATCTATGAAAGTCTGAGCTTTCGAAACATATTTAATAATATAGAAGGCTAGCATAGATCCAGCGGCTGCACCTACAAGAATCTTACAGTCGTGGTTACATCTCAGTAAATCTATTAACATAGGACAATAATCGTTCAACCACTCACATCCAATATGTTTTTCTAGCACAACTCTTCCATTCTCAAACTTTGTTTCAGCAAATATAGGTTTTGGAAATAGAAATCGACAATAACCTGTAGGTGTGGCAGCTGACTTCTTCATACAAGATGCAGTATGAATATGAGTGTGCAAATTGACTTTGGAGGCAAATTGAGTTGTTATATATGAACCATCTACACTTTCTTTTAATGGACCACACTGGGCAGGGGGCTGCGGCTGACACATCAATTCATTGATATCATCATCATTAATGAATTCAAGTGGTTGTTTATTAAGAACACCTTGTAGCAAAGCAGATGCACTGTATTCCTCATCGCACGATGTACATCTTGCGACTTTGGGTTCTGACTTTCCATGCTTCGACCTCTTTCTACAATTATTTGACAGTTCTATTGACTCAAGCTGCCCTGGGACACACCCACATAGTGATTCACATTCTAGTGGATATGACGATTTGACAATAGTATTTGAATAATTTATAATTTTATCCAGGCTCTCATTACTTAAAGACTGAAACTGAGCAGAGGTTCTAGGCATCCCTGACACCCACAGCAATAAATGTATATGCAATGCACCACGACCTGCAGTTTCAGGCAAACCAAAGTAAGCATCTACCATACCAAATAATCCTTGGCCATTATTATACTTCACTAAGTGTTCCAGAAGTAAGTTTATCAGACGATCGAAATAAACAGCCTGGGCATATGGATTCCTCCCTAATGATGTGAATCGTTCTGATCTTGTAGGCATCGAATCAACATCATTTAGTTCAAAGGACACAGGATTCCCATCAGTGGTTCCATTCGCTATTACATACATAGTATATGATCCTAGTTCATTCGGAGCAACCGTCAAAAATATTGAGGGATTCCCATAGAAGTTAACCATTGACCAAAGATTACGTCTAAACTGGCTTCAATGATCATTACTACCCCATAAACTTTTACTAACAACGTGTACTTGCTTCATTACAGCTGGTATAGATTTGCCACGTGGATCTTTTAGATAACGTGCCAGATCTTCACGATCTATTAAGTTAATATCTTGTAGAACATTAGGGTTCTTCTTTGAAATTTGACTCAGTTTTAGCCATGTTGATCCTAGGCTCTCTGACCGCGCCAAAACATCGAACATTTGAAGGACACATTCAGAGTCTACAAAAGCTCGTGTAGATAATCTAAATAAATGCCTGTAACCTTCTAATGTACCAACACCCCGAATGCCAGCCGGGTCTCCCAAACCAAATGGGAACTGTTTCACTAGTGTTAGCATGCGGTTACCAGGTTGCCAATCTGCTAAAATAGATCTACTTCGGCGACAAACTAACGTGGCATCTGAATCTGAAAAAGTAATAAAAACTGTTATTACTTAACTGAGAGTAGTTCTTATAAAATAAATTTTATTGGGACAAACCGGTTTTGGAGTATATAGTGTAAAGTAGTGTACATTATTTGACTACAATAAAATCGCATGCTAGGGGACACTGCCTTAATATGTGGCTCTCCCACACCACATTAGGAATTGGGACATCTATAATAAATTGCATACCTGTTGTGATGTTATCAGCCATAACAGATCGTTCAGCATGTTCTTCAACTAATGCTGAAACTATCATAGAGGCATCACTTCGAATAACGTTTTGATCATCTTCAGTCAAACAGTCTGTAATAATTTCAGGCCTTGTATGTGCTGATGTACTCTCTGCCAATAACTCTAAACTGAGTTCATCATCAGCTGTTCCAATTATATGAGAAACAACTGCATTAGCGGGAAGAGAATCTAAGTTTGATTGTTGCAATTGAACATCGTTGTACAATCTGTTATTAGCCAATAAAAAAGCCAAAAGTTTCTCAACAACATCTCGTCTAACTGTGGCTGGACGACGTGCTAATAATTTATGTTTATCAGTGAATGAACCAGCAAGGATTAAACGAAAATTACCATTCAATTGCGGGAATGACATTAGTAGCTCACAAGGTGGGGGTGTGTTAGGTTTACCAAAGAACAGAACATGTGACTGCATTATCTTATTACATGCTCCACGAATAATGTTAGTTCTCATATATGGCTGAACCCTACTAACCAACGCCCATTCCGCGACAGTTACACCACAAAACTCGTCCGGAAGACACCCAATTATAAACTGATTGGCTATGGACAGTTTCGGACGTCCTGTATTACTATTTATGGAGTTCTTACATGTTCCACACAATCCCATTTTAACACTACCACCATCAGACACAAACGCTCTTGGAGACAAAAGGAAATCTTTCAAACCCTGATGGAACTTAGCAGCGCTGTACTGATCAATAAGAAGCGGTGACAAATTAAGTGAAGATTCGGGTGTGAGCTTCTTCTCATGGAGTTTACTAATAAACTTATCGGTAACTGTCACTGCTTCACTCTTGTTCAACCAAACTAGTTCATCGCAGATACCACATACTCTCATTCCCATTCCATGGTTACCAAGATGTTTGACCGCGTTGTTCCAGATTTCTTGTTGCAGAACTCTTGTAGGTATTGATAAACTAGTGGTACTTGTAGCAGTTAGGATTGGCTCAGCTGCAAGTAGTTCAACATGGCTATCACCAGCAATAACACTAGCAGCTCTGACTACTTCAAAGTGGGGTGACTTCACTCGGTCAATCCTGCATCGAGAGCTTTTGTACTTCCTCGTCATCTGTAGACGCTGTGCTCGCTTGGCAGTTGATTCAGAACTGAGCTTAACATGCTGACGCTTCCTCATCATCTGTAGGCGATGGGTTCTCGCAGCAGTTGATTCAGAACTGAGCTTAACATGCTGACGCTTCCTCATCATCTGTAGGCGATGGGTTTTCGCAGCAGTTGATTCAGAACTGAGTTTAACATGATAATGCTTCCTCATCATCTGTAGACGATGGGTTCGCTTAGCAGTTGATTCAGCACTGAGCTTAACATGCTGACGCTTCCTCATCATCTGTAGACGATGGGTTCTCGCAGCAGTTGATTCAGCACTGAGCTTAACATGCTGACGCTTCCTCATCATCTGTAGACGATGGGTTCGCTTAGCAGTTGATTCAGCACTGAGCTTAACATGCTGACGCTTCCTCATCATCTGTAGGCGATGGGTTCTCGCAGCAGTTGATTCAGAACTGAGTTTAACATGATAATGCTTCCTCATCATCTGTAGACGATGGGTTCGCTTAGCAGTTGATTCAGAACTGAGCTTAACATGCTGACGCTTCCTCATCATCTGTAGGCGATGGGTTCTCGCAGCAGTTGATTCAGAACTGAGTTTAACATGATAATGCTTCCTCGTCATCTGTAGACGATGGGTTCGCTTAGCAGTTGATTCAGCACTGAGCTTAACATGATAATGCTTCCTCATCATCTGTAGGCGATGGGTTCGCTTAGCAGTTGATTCAGCACTGAGCTTAACATGCTGACGCTTCATCATCATCTGTAGACGCTGGGTTCGCATAGCAGTTGATTCAGCACTGAGCTTAACATGCTGACGCTTCATCATCATCTGTAGGCGATGGGTTCGCTTAGCAGTTGATTCAGCACTGAGCTTAACATGCTGACGCTTCATCATCATCTGTAGACGCTGGGTTCGCTTAGCAGTTGATTCAGCACTGAGCTTAACATGCTGACGCTTCATCATCATCTGTAGACGCTGGGTTCGCTTAGCAGTTGATTCAGCACTGAGCTTAACATGCTGACGCTTCATCATCATCTGTAGGCGATGGGTTCTCGCAGCAGTTGATTCAGAACTGAGTTTAACATGATAATGCTTCCTCATCATCTGTAGACGATGGGTTCGCTTAGCAGTTGATTCAGCACTGAGCTTAACATGCTGACGCTTCCTCATCATCTGTAGGCGATGGGTTCTCGCAGCAGTTGATTCAGAACTGAGTTTAACATGATAATGCTTCCTCATCATCTGTAGACGCTGGGTTCGCTTAGCAGTTGATTCAGAACTGAGCTTAACATGCTGACGCTTCCTCATCATCTGTAGGCGATGGGTTCTCGCAGCAGTTGATTCAGAACTGAGTTTAACATGATAATGCTTCCTCATCATCTGTAGACGCTGGGTTCGCTTAGCAGTTGATTCAGAACTGAGTTTAACATGATAATGCTTCCTCATCATCTGTAGGCGATGGGTTCTCGCAGCAGTTGATTCAGAACTGAGCTTAACATGCTGACGCTTCCTCATCATCTGTAGGCGATGGGTTCTCGCAGCAGTTGATTCAGCACTGAGCTTAACATGCTGACGCTTCCTCATCATCTGTAGGCGATGGGTTCTCGCAGCAGTTGATTCAGCACTGAGCTTAACATGCTGACGCTTCCTCATCATCTGTAGACGATGGGTTCGCTTAGCAGTTGATTCGCATTCTCGTGTTGCTCGTATTCCATTTCGCATCTTCCATAGACGTTGAAAATTCTCGGCAGGCGTTTCTAGCTGTCGTCTCAGCCACATTCGATCTCTATTTCTGACTTTTCCAACTCGTTTCTGAAATATAATTGCACAAACAATATTTATTTCATATGTTTTAACCATGGAATACTAAATATAGACGGAACCGCATTAGTATTATTTTTTCGGCGCCGAATTTTTTTTAATAAAGTGGTATTATACCATAAAAAGGTCAGAAAATCGACTGGAGCGTTTCCATGGAAACTGGGCAAACAGAAAATTTCGGGGACCGTTCCGCCCATGGCTACATTGTTGGATTTTTAACTGTACTTTTATGCTAGATAGCATATTCAGATTTTGTTGTTTTGAATGTTCGAGAACGGAGAACGTGTTCGCTATCTATAGATTAAAATAAAAATTTATGTTCTACAATATTTTTTTATTTTAAAAACATGTTGTAATTTTTGATATGTTTTGTAATTGTTGCAAAAAATAATATTATAGTCATCTATTTAGCTTTTTTTTAAAAAGCATATCTTGTCGTTATTTCGGTATTGTATAGATTGTATTAAACACTTACATGGGACTTCGCGCATCACGTAAGTGCAGATGAGCCTCAGCATAGCAGTACAATTAGTGAGCTAGTCATTCACCGTCATTCACCCACTAGCGGCAGTCAGAGGAACTATTGAGGTCTGTCAGTGTGTAAAATTTCCAAACTTTTGATAGATAGATGTGTACTAAGTTTGGTTCCATTTGATAAAAGAGTGAACGACTCATTAGTGTTCAAACATTTTCGCCAACAACAACGGACGGCTCACTAATTGTACCGCTATGCCAAGGCTCATCTGGACTTACGTGCGGCTCGCTCGCCTCACTCCAAATTCAAATAAAGCAAACATCACAAAATTACGGTATTACTGTGTTACTCGACCCAATTTTACTTGCATGTTTTTTATAATTATAGTAGCTATATTATTAAGAAAATATAGATAGGCCTATATTAATATATTTTATTCTAGAATAAATATATTTAGCTCTAGAACATTAAAATTTTTTTAATACAGTTAGTTTTTATTTGAAAATGTTTTACAACATATATTTAGCGATTTTATATAAAAATATATTTTGTTCTAGAACATTTTAGAATGGTTTTTAACACTTAGGCCTAATCAATTAATATTTTTATAAAATGTTCTAGAATAACAATTATATTTGTTATAGAACATTATTTTTAAACAAAATAATTAGAAAATTTATGCTCTAGAATATTTTCAAAAAACAAACTAACAAAAACTAGCCAGTATAAAAACACATGCAAGTAATATTTGTCCAAAAAGTGGGTCGAGTAACACAGTACCGGTAATAACCAAAATTTCAATCAGTTTTTTTGAAATTAAAAAATTTATGAAAATTGTTCTAGAACAGAAAACATTTGTTCTAGAACATAAATTATTATATTTTGATCAATAGCTAACATGTTCTAGAACATTTAAAACAACAAAAAGTGAAAACACCACTTTTGTAACCCGTTCTATACTAATGCCTCTGGTGCAAAGTGGTCAACGACATGCAAACTAAACACGTAGGCGTTATGATGTAGATTAGTTCACTGTGTACTTTGTAGTGATGGAAAATATAAAGGTTAATTCATAGGATTGTTTTACAAAAGTAGCTACTTGTAGTACAGTAATAATAATATTGTTGACAAATCTACGCATCAACCAAGGCCACCTTAATAATTATTATAGTGGTCTTGCATCTACAATACAACTGCACAGTTCACGAATAATGGTACTACTTTTGTTGTCATAGAAATACATGGGAAATAAGCTTAAATCGTCCCCCCCCCCCCCCCCCCCTCCCCCACATAGTATTTCTTCTTTGCAAATATGAAAACTTTGACGGATTATATCTCGAGAACGCTCCGGTCGAATTTTGCTTAATTTTTTTTTCTATGTTTTTTTTAACATTTATTACATGTGATGAAACAGGTTAGTTGGCAAATTATTTTTAAATGTTTTGTTAATTTCGCGCATGTCCCCATGTATTACTCGCCAACATGGCTGAGCCAAGCTTGTTTTAATAAAACTGCACTACATTACTACTTGTTATTCACTTACAGTACATAACTTACCTTATGACCATGCTCTGTTGACCGTTCGGATACTACAAATTTTGGGGAAAGTAAAGACACCAAAACACCTCCAGCAACATCAGATGAAGATGCACTATCTACTAACTGTGGAAAACGTTCAGCAGAGTAATCCATGGCAGTAGAAAGTGAGATGATTTCCTGCTCCATTGGTTCAGCGTACTCGGGGCCGATAGTATGCATTACTTCTAGTTGAGCACACCCAGTAAGCAACCGAGGGTGGACTCTCTATAGCCGAGGGGCACTTGTATAATAACTAATAATCACGAACCCCATCCTCTTATAATATATAACTCTGTAGTAGTCAGTAGCAGTTGTTAGTAATAGCAGTAGTAGTAGTAGTATAAGTAGTAAGTAATAGTAAAGGAGATCGGTTTAAACCAAAGTGATAAAGTAACATTATTATATAACATAACCATATAGACAAAGTAGAATAAGATACGGATTCATAATTATTTTATCAAACTCATGTACTACTTACTTCAATGTGCCAATTGTAATAATAATTAAACATATTATTCCGATTAATCTGCGTTTGGCCCTATAAGATATTATACTGAAGTGTTTTATATCAATATATCCATGCGAGTAAACAAGAAGTAAAGTAAATTTTTATTATTATAGTTTTAGAAATTGAATGATATACCCAAGATAGTGAAATAGATAATATACAAGAAATTGCCATTTGATCAGATATATCAAAGCGGCGTCTTTAGTATAATACCGTAATAGTATCAATTAACTCTGTTATACAATGTGAATATACTAAATCTATTTATAAATATATTATGAGCCCTACATTGTATATTTCTCCTACAGGTAGACAATGTAGTATGTTAAAACTTGATATAATTTGGTATAATGTATAACATATTACAAATAAGACTGAGGCAGCTAAACTATATTGCAAAGAAATCAAATATCCTGTTCGCGCTTTCAGACCTTTGGCAGTTTAACCCGCCAAATTAGGATGTCTTCTAGATAATAAATCACCTTTAGTCTATGACAAGTATTTAATTCACTACACTAGTCGAAACCAATCTGTGCGCGATCATTCACCCGCTGGATATACCCGGGAGATTGGGTTCGACGGCTTAATCTTATTGCTATGTAAGCCTAATGTATTATTCGACTGACAGTATTATATAATCTCTGACAATATTATTCACCTTCGGGAAATATTAACAGTTCCTTTAGTACGTGGCGCTCTATCTATATAAAAAGAGTTATGACTTAAACTACTCACAACGATATGGCTTAGTTATAATTCACATATATGGCGCATTCTTTAGGAAATGCTTCGTTATCAGGTTCACTCATACACAATGCTGCACAATACTGCACACTGATCTGCCGATCTTCACTGATTTTAGTCACATATAAAAGGAACACGGACCGAATCATGTAGGGTCTATCAAATAACATTAGATTCACTTCAAACCACTCAACATAGGTCGCAATCATTTATCTGTAACCTTTCTCTCTTACCTTCGGTATATCAAGAATATTGGGTTTTCGGGGTTATTTGTCGTTATTCCAAATATAATAATTCATCAACCATATTATGAAGAACTGACAGTAAATAGCAGTATAACAATATAAAAGTATGCACAGTGTTACACAGTATGCAGTGTATGCAGTACTGCAGTATGCAGTATGCAGTATGCAGATAACGGATATATGTCCTTATAATTAAGCCTACTAGTGTAGGACTAAAAACTGAAAACACGGAGGTGCCAAAAGCCGGTTCTTAGGCTCTGGGCAAAACATAACACTGAACTACTGAGTTTCTGCATACACCTCCAACACAGAGACAACAAACGCTCTGATTGGTCAACCTGAACAACGAGAGAACAAAGAAACAAAGAAACGTCGACGTGGCAATATCAGCTGCTAGCCGTCGTCATAGTAGCGACACTGTTTTCAAGAGTATCGAGCTTTTACGTCACGGAATTACGGATTATGTCCTCTAAAGTACAAATACAGAAGAAATAGCTTTTATGTCCGCTAAAACACCAGTACAGCAAGGACACGGCCTTTTTATGCCTGGTAAACCAACTACAGAGTATTTTACGGGAAAAATAAGGAAAAATAACCGGACAATTCAGCAAAAGCTTTTACACCGCTCCCAGAAAATGGGATTTTCAGTCTATAAAATATAAAAATCACAGTTTCTAAAACATAAAGATACTCTAAACAGTTAGTTTCTTTGCGCGGACGGCGTTTACGCAGTTTCTTGAGGCTAGCAAGAGTCCTTTTCTCTTTTTGGGGGGAGCCACTTTACTAGGAGGGCCATAACTCCTGGGTGAAGGGTGCAATATGATTGCATCAGAAGGTGTAGGTTTATGGTCGAGGTATCTGCCGTTTCGATATGCTTCTCCTCGAGCTGATTTTCCTCCGCTCGTAGCTGGATACGTTCATCCAAAAACTCTTGCAGAGAATAGGATCGTCCAAGTTCGATAACTTCTTAGAGATTCTGGATTTCCCAATCGAATTGAGATAAGGCCAATTCGTTTATCGATTGGACTTACTGTTATAACTTACGTTTATCTGAACAAACGCAGGTTTCTTTTTTGATCTTTATAGAATAGCGTTTAACTCGTTTCGTACAACGCTCTCCTTCACCTTGATGAGGGGTTGTATCGCGTTAAACGGGGACGACCATACGGTTGGATAGTGATATTAAGTGTCCGCGTCACAATCCGGCTAGGTAAGATGGGCAGCTAGCTAGAAATCACTGTCGGAGTGTTACCGATTAATTGTTAGGGTAGCACTAGATCTTTGAACAGTGAATACAGTCCGCGAGGATCCGCGACACCACCAGGATCGCAGGTCTGAGGTCCAACTAAGGAATGAGGAGGTTTGACCGAGTATTCCGGGACTCTGATAGTAGGTTTACTCCAGGATCGTTCGAGCCGAGTGAGCATAGGTGATACGTCAAACAAGTTTCGCTCGAAACTCCAGTAAATATAACGAGCACAACTGTGTTTAACACAACGTTTCCGTGGATGTTTATGTCTTTCCGTTTATTAGTTGGGTCTAGAGCATTTATCGTAATAATACCAAAGACGCACGTCTGGTAGGGGGAAACGCGGGTGATATTTATTTGTTGTTACAATGCTTCTATCAAGAATTCCAAATATATGTTGGAGTTACCGCATTTATTTGTTTCTTTAATGTCTTTTCTTTCGAGCCGATTTCGAATAGAATTTTCGCATTCGAATTTCAGTTTATGGTTCCGACTCCGCTGGGCAGGATATATAGTCAACATAGTCCGTATTGTGTAAATTGATAGAATGACCAGTAGTTAAGAAGCCCATATACGTACCATTACGCTGCGTATATCGAGCAGCGAATTTTCTATAGTCCAACTCTCGCGAGAGCTGCACTTGGGACATTGTCGGTTCGATATAACGACCATCGTCCTCCGCAGCAGTTGGACTAACGTCGCCGCGTATTAAGCTATCAACAAACGCTTGTAAAAGTAGAGTATATCGCTCCCCGATACCAAGACCATCTTCTATCAACTCCGTCATATCTGCTATATATGAGTTTATCCATATTATAAGGAGTTTATATTTAGGCTAGCGAGCGTCGCTGCCTACTCCAATTAACCCCCGGACAGTACGAGATCCTCAGCGCCGATGTGTCGTCGCCGCTGTACTTTCGCCAACGACGTAGCCGCACAACGACAACGACAACCGGCACAAGTCACTCGACTGTCCGTCCCAAAGGCTTAGATGTACTTCAGGTTTTCCTTGGAGAGTTAGGTTACTTTTACGATTGCGACTAGCTACTGTAAACACACTTTAGCAGTAACATTCACCTATAAACTCACAAATACCACACAACTGGTCACAACTACGCACATTCGGGCCATTTGTCCGTTAGTCAATGCCTTCCAGAATGTCACTGTATTATTATGTATCCTTGGATACTAGCAGTGCGCTATTTATTCCCTATGCTATTCAATGGGACAAGCTTTCTATTGTTCTTTTAACTCAATTCTAATTCTAGCGTGGTTGTTGCTATGGTGACATTATGCAAAGCTAGCGGTAGAATTAGGGTGATTCCAATGCATACAGATCTGGGATGTTATTTAATAGTATTCTTTAATAGTCAATGTTCTGTTTTATACATGACTTTATGAATTTTATCGGCTATTGACTATGTTTGGGAGACTTTCGCACACTCATATGCATAATAAGATAAATCTCCGCTCCCTTGATCTATTAATTAATGGAACTTTGGGAACTTTATAAATTGCGTAAAAATGGCAATTTATTAAATTCATTAAAAGACATGAATTTAAATTTATTCCCTGAAATTTTATTATTTGATAATTAAATGGACATATTTTGATTCTAGAACATGTCTAGGGACACAAGATCCTTAATTCTATGACAATTGTCTTTTTTAAGAATATCGGTAAATGCTACGATATCTTAATTGACTAGAATTGTTGAAGGATCTGAATTTTACAGATTTTGATTTATTAGATTTGCAAATATTAAATAATTAATATTTGAGATGGGCACCGATTTATTCAAGAACTTGTCTGGGGACGTTAACCACTGATTCTATAATTTGTCTTTCAAGTATATCGGTGGGTGCCACGATATCTTAATCGACTAGAATTACAGATGGTCAAAGGGTTTAACAGATTTATTTTGCGTTATACGCTACTGTTAAAGGGACATCACGCTACTATATGTATTATTTAATATACGGTATGAGAGCAATATCGCACGAAGCAATGTCAGTGTGAAGAGGCAAGTCGTTTCCAAGGTCTACCCAGAGCTTGGTTTAGTCGAGACACGAGGATCTGAACTTTGCATTCCTAATACTCTGCCTACCAATAATACTTGAATATAGTAGTGGCTTTATTGTACTTTAATAAGTACGGACATTTCATCTTACTGTAGTCACGTATTTATAATATGATACGGACAGTAAGGAAAGAGGAAAAGAATTATTTCTTGCCGTCGCATTAAATATAATATATACGTAATTAAGTAATAAACGCGAATATATATTGCACTAATCTACTAAATAATCGCTAAAATAACATTCTACTGAATAAAATTAAAGAAAACGATTATAATAGAATTACATAGTAATACATACATAAATATAAAAATAATAAAATAATATAAAATAATAGAGTCACACACCCACTCCATATGTTGTTACGTTATGGAGTCCCTAGATGTTTGAAGGATTAGGGAGGTGGTCGTGGGAAGAGAATCTTGCCTTCCACAGTTTCCGGAGAGTCCTCCATTCCCTTCCGATAAACACAAACGACCGACTGGGTGATTGAGTCGCTGCATCCTGAATACAATTCCAGGTTTCCTCTTCGTCCTGGAATAGTGACGATAGAAACATCGCTCAAAGTATATGACGGTGTCACAAAGCCGATTCCAGGAGCTATAGTGGTCCGTCGCTCTCTGCAGGAGAGGTGAGAGTCCCTGCGAGACGTCTGATGTTCCAGAGCTCCAATCGCTCTCTCTGATCTTCATGAAGGATCCACTCGCGGAGGGGAGGCCCAGATCCACGGCGTCGTCCCTGGCAACATGTAATACCGACAGATCTATCCCGGGTTCAAATAACTCCGATCCACCCGTCCGGGTTTCAGGTTCGACTTTCTCCGCTCCCTTGGCTGGTCTAATCTCAGTCGGAGTAAGATGGGGAGGCCATTCATTCTCCTTACTCAGGAAGTCGGGTTCACCTAACCGGTCTATAGTATCTGTCAGTTCTTGAGGAGTTGCTCCTCTGGAAGCGATGTCCGTTGGATTAAACTTCTTGGGGCAATATCTCCATTGATCTACATTGGAGCTAAGATTGTCATTATCTGAGGAGTGTGGTGTTCCCTCAGTTGGGTCGTCTCCCTCACTAGTATCATCTTCCCATTCACTCACCTGGCAGACGCGATCTTGAAGCAGTCTTTCCCTGAGCGTTCTACGGGAAGGTCCAGTAAGGTACCAACCTACTCTAGTTCTTACCGCATAGGTCTGTAGTGGCTGCGGTTGAGCAGGTCGTTTCTCTAATGTCTCCAGCGCCTCATGCGCGTTTTGGCCGATGAGTATTTGCACTCCAGGATAATCAGTCTGGAATCGAGGTATGTTAAGATGTTGGATGCTCTCATCCTCGTCCCAATTATAAAGGTCTGCTTGAGTAGTAGCGAAGTTCTTTATAGCCACCATTTTCACTGACCTGATGCTATGTTCTCCTAGTTCGTCCTGGGGGGTGGACAACTCACCTATATAATAGTTGGCAGCTACAGTAGAATTCCAAACCTGCATGATCCCTGACATGTTTAGCTTGGTTCGGAACTTGGGTTGTCCAGCAAAGATGACTTCGGCTAGTTCTTTATCGACGAATGTTCCTGTGCTACCGGAGTCCAGGAGGGCGTTCACTATATAGCTCTTCTGAGGTCCGTGGACCCGTAACTGGACTACAGGAAATTCTCGGATTCCTATATTGGAAGTTGGCGCTTTCCAAGATGGTTGTTGATCGGAAGTAGTTAAGGTAAGGTCGCTGTCTGTGTCTTTCTCATACACGAGTGCTCGATACACTGCGGTGGTGTTTATTAGGTAACAGGATTCGTTTTGGTCGGAGAACTCGTCCGTATAGAATCCTTCCATCTCAGATTGATCAGTGTCGTTCACATCACTGAATTGGACATGTAGTTCGGACTCACTTACCTGACTCGGGCTGTTTCGTTCGAATTCCGTGTGCAACAAGATATGATGTTTTGCGCCGCACTTTGCACACCTTGCGTCGGAGTTACAGGTTCGCCGTTGGTGTCCTCGTCTGAGGCAATTATAACACAACCACTTATCCCACATGACTTCACGTCTATCCTTTAGTGATTTCCTCAGGAATTTATCACACGCATTTAAACGGTGGGGCCCGTCGCACAGCACACATTTCGGCTTGATGTTACTTACTTTAACCTGTGCTATGTGGTGCACACTTGTTCTTTCCTCGGGCTTTCTCACCTGAATTCTTTTAGGAGACGTAGGAAGGGTTTTTTGTACCGGTTCCCTTCTGTCATTGGGTCGAGACTCGGATTTACTTACCTGATCTTTAGGCATTTTATTGACATAATAAGATCTGTCAGTGTCTTTCCCGCTGTCCTCTCCTTGAGAAGTTTGGCTTTCACCGTCGTCGGTATAACATACTGGTGTTACCCTTCTCCTAGAAACGGGTTTCTCACTTACCTTGTTTTCCAATGTCTTCTCTCTGGACTGCCTTAGGAGCTGTAATTTCACTTCTCTATCTAAGAATGACATGAGATCAGTCATGGTAGGGTCTCGTCGTTGTTGTTCCATCATATATAACACCTTCTTGTCCCAGCGTGTACCTACTCCACCCTTGGGCAAAGTAGATGCTAAGGCTCCTACAACCATAGAATTCTGGTATTCATGAGACTTACCTAACCAATCTAGTTGTCTACAGATCTCCTGAATCTCATCGGAAAACTCTATAATCCCGCTGCTAAGAAACTTTCGGGGCGCCATTAATTTCGCATATAAATACCTAGCTATGTTAGTCTTATTACCATACCTGATGTTTAGTGTATCCCAAACTTGTCTTAATCCATCTGGATGTCCAATAAATTTTAACGCCATTGACTTGGGAGGTCCTTCCAAACATTCGATGAGGAATCTAAGTTTCTCTCCGTTAGATAGTACAGAGTTCTGTATGTTATCTTTGTAATATTCATTAAAAGGTAACCATTTCATCTCATCTCCATTGAATTTGACTATCTCTCCCACCTTCACCGCTTGCCGGGCTTCGGTTCTAGCCATTTGACGCGTAAAACTTTCTTGGGCCATCGTGTTATTTAATATCGAGTTATCGGTATATAAATTTCTCGGATTATGATCAACTCTATAGGGAATGTCATTATCAACAGGCATATAATTACCCTTAATAGGGTTCACTATAGGAGTTTCGACTTCGCTAGCAGTATATATGCGTGTAGGCTCCACACCTTGCGCATGAGATACTTCAGACCTAACAGGTTGACACATTGTTACTGAGGGTGGTGGTATACCCTTTTGGGTATTTACTAATTTATCGCGTTCGAGCGCGATACTTTGCTGCACTTCTTGCAACTCTAGCCTACTTTCCCTCACTGTTCCCTTTAAATGTTGGACAGTCCCTTCCAACTCTCGGACCTGTTGGGAGGAGCGTATCCGATTCTCCTTCATCTCTCCGAGGAGAATATCCATTCCCCGCCGTCTCTCGTCTACCCAATCAACCGCCGAAACGGGATCCGCCAACGTCGTAGCGGGCAGACGAGGGACAACGGGCGACAAATTTGGAATATTTCGCTCGGGGTCCAGGACCTGAACTGTCTCCTGGGCAGTTCTACGGGGCACAGGTAGCTTAGTGCTATGCAGAGGGAATTTATAGGTAGCTTCAGGGAGCACAGGTGTATCTATTACCGAAGGGGTGATTTCAAGAACAGGCCTACTTATTTCAGGCTCATCTACTATAGTAGGGAGTCTTTCTATTGTAATTATTTGGTCTGTGGGTTCTGTACTCTCTAAGTTGGTGTTATTTAGTTGCCTTCTAACAGCTGGAGGCAAATCAGGCAATTTTTGACGGTGGAATGTTCTTTTACGTCTGCTTAGGCGGGATCGATTTCCTCTGCCTTCAGTGTCGGTGGTATCGCCTTCCTCAGATGATGTATAACCTTGTCGTTTGGGAGTAGATCGATTCATCATCTGCATATTACTAGCTGTTAACTGTTTATTAAAGTCATCTTGCCTCTCTTGAAGATTTTCCAACTCTAGTTGGGTTGTCTCTTCAGATGCCCTCCATTCTGCTTCTGCCACTGCTATCTTTCTTTCCGCTTCTGCTGCTGCCGCTTTCCTTTCCGCTTCTACGGCTGCAGCTGCCGCTTTTGCCTCTGCCGCTGCCGCTTTCCTTTCCGCTTCTACGGCTGCAGCTGCCGCTTTTGCCTCTGCCGCTGCCTCTGCTGCCTTTCTTTCTGCTTCTGCCGCTGCCACTGCCGCTGCTGCTGTCTTTCTATCTTCTATACGTTTTTTCCTTACTTGTTCTTCCTTTTCTCTAGCGATGCGGAGTTGTTCATCGCATTTAGCTTGGTTCGCCGCTAACCTATCCACATCAATCGCATCTAACACAAGTTTGGCTCTTTTGCTATTAGGGCTAAGTCCCTCTAGCCTTCTCCTCAACTCGTCATCTCCTAAAAAACGTTGATAGTCTGACAGATAGATGTCAATGGCATCCCTCTTATGCGGTTTCTCTGCTGTCACTTCGCTCTCGGTTGTATCTAGTAGACTGTCTGACAGGTTCTGCTTTGCGTCAGACATGCTTATGTGTACAGTTGAATGTCTACTGCTGTATTACAGTCTGAGCAAGTCTAGTAACTCAGTATTAACTGCTAGCCTAGTAATTAATTACCGGTACTGCTACTCAGTGTAGCGTGATATATATAATATATTAGAATACCGGTATGCTTATAGTATATATAACTATTATTACAGACTAGGTTTATCACAGAATACCGGTATAATTTTAGCACAAATATATATAAATATATAATAGGCCTATCGGGAATACCGGTATACAGCTTACAGTTTGTAGCATATATAAGTATAATTCTGGACTAGAATTAATTATAAAGTACCGGTATAATTTCAGCCCAAAATTTATAGAAATAAAGATAATAGGCCTATCGTAAATACCGGTATATCAATTATTTTAAATAATTGAATTTCTGAATTTTAGGGTTACTTTGTTACCTTACTTACTTTATTACCGTTATTCGAGCAGTAGTCCAACTGATATTGAGACCTAATGGTTGTATGGTAGGCCTACTATTTATAAATCGTTTGAGTTGATTTATAATATATATATACCCGTTGAAATGGGTTTTTGTCAATGTTTGAAATAAATGTTATTATTTCTGGGGAGTAATCACTACACAAAGCGGTGCGCTTTCAGTGAAGTGTTACTTATAGGACACTAAAACAAATAATGCTAATTTACCTAAGTTACTTAATACTACAAATTACGTACAATTCGGGTGAGATTACAATCTCTAAATAAACACAAAAATTTACAAAAACACAAAATACGAATTTTTAGGGTAATTTTACAAGAAGTCTACAAACCAGCCTAACAAAGGGTTAGAAAACTGGTTATTACAACGGACAGGGTACTGCGGTTATTTGAAAATAATACGTAGTAGTAAATACACTGCGTTGTCCAGATAGGAAAATACCACCGCCTGACAACCTATAGCCGTATCGCTATAGGTTCTACGTTATGTATCACGGAGTGTTCCTACCTAGAAGTTAATAGAGCTAATCGAACGTGCCTATTAACCACTTTACAACACAAATATAATGCCTACACTAATTACTTTCGGAAAGCACTGTACACTAAACCCTAAATTAGGTACGAGTACTTGTACAACAGATAATCAGTAGTTAAATATACTTGAACAGCTAAAAGAACCACGGCATCTGCTGGAGTGACCGATGCACAAAATCACCAGTCTTTACCTACGCCAAGCAGCCCGTGTAGTACCGGGGTTAATTTAACTATAGCGGTATGTATAACAAACACAATTATTGTAGGAACAAACTTGGGGATATGAATGTTGCGGATAATCGCATAAACTCTGAATAATAAATATTACGCTATGCGTACAAACTACTCAAACAAAATGTAGACCGAACACTGACAGACTACTATCAAGCCTAAACAAACTACGGTATATGCAGACTCCGAAATAATTAGGTAGTATGCGTTCTAACCCAGTAGTACGACTTATTCTTTAGTTGGGGGTTTACCTTACAGCATTCGCTGCCCCTACTTCCTAACCGTTCTTTATCGGACAAGTGATCTACACACGCTGCAATCCGTTCAGACCTAATAACAGCCAGACAACTATCCAGCCTACAAATTATCTAAATAAAATTATACGCTACCCGTACAGACTTACACAAACAAAGTACAGACTAAACGATGGCAGACTACTCTCAAGCCTAAATAAACTACAGGACATGCAGACTCCGAAATAATTAGGTAGTATGCGTTCTAACCCAGTAGTACGACTTATTCTTTAATTGGGGGTTTACCTTACAGCATTCGCTGCCCCTACTTCCTAACCGTTCTTTATCGGACAGGTGATCTACACACACTGCAATCCGTTCAGACTTAACAGCAATCAGACAACAGCTCAGCCTACAAATTGTCTGTACAATCTGATCAGGTTTACACGCCTTCTGTTCAATACTGGCCTACAAACAAATAAAACTTGCAGAAATAAGTAAACTTTACAAAAGAATGAGGGGTGATCAATCCCTATTCCCCTGTCAGCCTACAGTATACAATAGATCACAATCGAATAATACTGCTGTACTTATACGGAAGTACCGGTTAGGACAGTTAGGCCTACGGACCTACAGAAGTACCGGTTCTGGCAGTGGGACCTACGGACCCACGGCAGTACCGGTTCTGGCAGTTGGGCCTACTGACCTACTGAAGTACCATTCAGGTTTACCGGTTGACCGGTACTTTCAACTTTATTGCTTACTGCAATAAAGAAGCTATATCCGTTATTGTTTGCGCTTTCAGACCTTTGGCAGTTTAACCCGCCAAATTAGGATGTCTTCTAGATAATAAATCACCTTTAGTCTATGACAAGTATTTAATTCACTACACTAGTCGAAACCAATCTGTGCGCGATCATTCACCCGCTGGATATACCCGGGAGATTGGGTTCGACGGCTTAATCTTATTGCTATGTAAGCCTAATGTATTATTCGACTGACAGTATTATATAATCTCTGACAATATTATTCACCTTCGGGAAATATTAACAGTTCCTTTAGGACGTGGCGCTCTATCTATATAAAAAGAGTTATGACTTAAACTACTCACAACGATATGGCTTAGTTATAATTCACATATATGGCGCATTCTTTAGGAAATGCTTCGTTATCAGGTTCACTCATACACAATGCTGCACAATACTGCACACTGATCTGCCGATCTTCACTGATTTTAGTCACATATAAAAGGAACACGGACCGAATCATGTAGGGTCTATCAAATAACATTAGATTCACTTCAAACCACTCAACATAGGTCGCAATCATTTATCTGTAACCTTTCTCTCTTACCTTCGGTATATCAAGAATATTGGGTTTTCGGGGTTATTTGTCGTTATTCCAAATATAATAATTCATCAACCATATTATGAAGAACTGACAGTAAATAGCAGTATAACAATATAAAAGTATGCACAGTGTTACACAGTATGCAGTGTATGCAGTACTGCAGTATGCAGTATGCAGTATGCAGTATGCAGATAACGGATATATGTCCTTATAATTAAGCCTACTAGTGTAGGACTAAAAACTGAAAACACGGAGGTGCCAAAAGCCGGGTCTTAGGCTCTGGGCAAAACATAACACTGAACTACTGAGTTTCTGCACACACCTCCAACACAGAGACAACAAACGCTCTGATTGGTCAACCTGAACAACGAGAGAACAAAGAAACAAAGAAACGTCGACGTGGCAATATCAGCTGCTAGCCGTCGTCATAGTAGCGACACTGTTTTCAAGAGTATCGAGCTTTTACGTCACGGAATTACGGATTATGTCCTCTAAAGTACAAATACAGAAGAAATAGCTTTTATGTCCGCTAAAACACCAGTACAGCAAGGACACGGCCTTTTTATGCCTGGTAAACCAACTACAGAGTATTTTACGGGAAAAATAAGGAAAAATAACCGGACAATTCAGCAAAAGCTTTTACATATCCTAAAGTAATATACAAACCCTCCCTCCACCCTATAAATAGTGTTCACCACCTACCCCACCCACCGCCCTTATTACTTCATAATAATGAAAGATAGTACTGGCGCTCCGGTCACTCCGTTCCCTCCGCTGGGGGGGTTAAGTTGTAGGTTTTGACACTATGCAAAATCCGAGCACAGAGTTAGAAGCGCATTGGATAGGCGAACATTTCTTGCAGTGAAAGTATCTCCATACCTATTATAGTTTTCGAGATAGTCAGACATGAGTAGCTAAAATTTGAATTTTTTTCGGTAAAGTCTGATTTCACCGGTACCTGTCATGCTAAATATGGATTGTGATATATCGTTAGATGCGGGTCCACTAACTGTACATTCACATATTTTCAAGGAAAAAATTCGATCAAGGGTTTTCGAAATATTTTCGAATTACCGGAAGCAGACTTTGGACGACCATATCTCCTGTACCGGTAGGCCTATTGAGTCGAAATTTTTTTTAATCTACTTAGAACACTCCAGTGAATGTTTTTTAGTTTGAAAGTTTTTCCCCAAAATGCTCAGAAGTAATTTCGAAAAAACTGATCATTTCGCGATCATGATCTTTTGACCCCCTAGAATTGAACTTTTTTATCCCCAAATTTTGGCTACCCCCCCTAATTCGAGGGTGAGGAATCTTTTTGTAATGTTAAGTTTTTTCATACGGTGAACTCACAGGACTTGGTCTTCGAAATAAAACCGAAAACATGATCTTTCCTGATCATGGCCAGATCAAATCGCTTTTTGAAAATTTTGAAATGCTCAAAAGTTGCCCCTTCTAAATAGAAGTCGATTAGTAAAAAAAAAATCGGGGGTCTCAAACAAAGTTTTCGAAAAAATCGGGAAAAACCGAAAAACACGATCTTTTATGATCAGGAAGCTGATCTCGAGAACTGGTTGCCCGATCGAGCCAATTTTTTTTTAATCAACTCAGAATAGACCATTGCACATTTCTTACAATGAATGTTTATTAGAAAAATGCTTAGATTCGATTTTAAATATACTGATCTTTTCGCGATCATGATCTTGAGTTTTGACCCACTAGACTTGAACTTTTTTATGCCCAAATTTTGGCTACCCCCATAATTCGAGGGTGAGGAATCTTTTTGTGATGTTAAGTTTTTCCATACGGTGAACTCCCAGGACTTGGTCTTCGAAATAAAACCGAAAAAACGATCTTTTCTGATCGCGGCCTGATCAAATCGCTTTTTGAAAATTTCGAAATGCTCAAAAGTTGCCCCTTCATCATAGAAGTCGATTCGTAAAAAAAATCGGGGGTCTCAAACAAAGTTTTCGAGAAAATCCGAAAAAACTAAAAAATCTGATCTTTAATGATCAGGTATCAGATCTCGAGAACCGGTTGTCCGATCGAGCCAATTCTTTTTTTAATCGACTCAGGGCGGTGTTCTGAACGTTTCCTACAGTAATTGTTTATATCCAAAATGCTTAGTTACGATTTTACGAAGTCCGATCTTTGCGCGATCATGATCTTGCGTTTTGACCGGGAAGAATTCACTTTTTTTTAAATATTTTAACGGGAATCATGACTAATGTGGGGTCGCTGAATCTTTTTGTAATGTTAAGTTTTTCGATTGGAGCAAGCCTTGAGTGTCCGATCCCTGATCAAAACTGATCTTTGCTGATCACGGTCAAGATCTTGATCGGGCAACTTCAAACTCGAAGTTGTGAAGGTAAACCCATATGCTGCCTATCGATTGGCGCCAGTCACAACTCCGTATCATTAGCCGTTTTGGCTGTAGCTCCATAGCAACGTGGTTGCTAGGGAAGCGGACTTTTTTACTCAAATTGGCCCTAGCCGGAGAACCGTAGACTTTTTTTAACACATTATGTATGGCGAAAAGTTGTCTGGATAAATTTTGGGGGGGTCTAGGAACATCCTATTGTTCGTTTTCGCTTAGTTGCTGAGATCCTCTCGTCCCCCAAATCCCAGGATTCTATGAAGGCATTCTGCTGGACTAGTTCCGTGGCCGGAAAAGTTGTCGGTGTTCTGCGAACAGAGAACCTAATCGGTTTAGGGCCCTGACCGTCCAGCACTACTGCCCGCGACGGCAGGTAACTCATCGACGTGGTCTACTTCCATTTCGCAAAGTTCAACTTCACGACTTTCAGCAGCAGATATCCCCGCGTCCGATATCATTTTATCTCGTGATGCAGCGCTTACAGCATTATAAGTAGTAGCAGCAGCAGCAGCAGCAGCAGCGTCTTCCATAGTCTTATAATCACAGAGGCCCTTCTCCTTGTCCAATTGCCACTGTCGACATGTTGGCTTCTTGTGGTTTTTTGGGCCACATGTAGCGTGACAGTAACTAAAGTTACTCGCCTTGTATTTTAACTGTCAAGTTTTAAAAAACCATTCCAGATAAAACAAAGATTTATTACATAGGAAAAAAGTATAACTGTTTTTTTAATTATTCTCGAGGTATTTTATTTACCGTGCGCAAGCGAGGTTAATAAAGGGTCGAGATAATATTGAAAAAAAGTTTTTTTCCCATGTAATAAATACATAATTTTATTCTTAAATAGGTACTTTTTTCTTACTTAAAGATATAGAACGAAGTAGTGTGTTACAAAAGAAATTGAATATTTACTAAATTGCTTCCATAATTACGCAGCGATTCAAATTATTGTACCTTTCAAATCCTGATGCTGCCTTACTCAATGTTAAATTGTGTGTTAAATAATTTTATGTTATGGAATATTTATTTATTTAAGTAGAGATCAGGCTCAACTACAAGCCAATATTGGATAGTGAGTTCCGTTTTGGAGTACTTCTTGTAGACACTAAAGTTGCAATAATTTTTGAGTGTCTGCATGGATTTTGCTCAAATTGCGTGCAAACCTTTTCTATTTCGATGCACTTTTGATTCATGTAATAAAATTTAATAAATTTGGTCCTTTTTCTGTCGGTTTTGGGGGATATTCTGATCAAAAATAACATAAGAATAAAATACATTCCAAGCCTTACCGTTTAGATTTTCTTGCTAAATGCCTGAACAGAGATGAATGTACTGTATTAGATAATAAAAGTATAGAACACTAATTAATTCTACGTAATCTCAGTTTAGCCTAAAAAATAACATCGGAAGCAACCAATTTAACAATATAATGTACAAAACTCCTATGAAATTTGGTGATATGTACCATTGAGTCTATCAAACAGCTTTTGGTACCCGGCTGGTACCCTGGTTTAGTTTCTGGTATTGTTAGTTTAATCGACAGCTGTTGTAAACGTCCCAGATAAACAAAACCTACTAAGCTATTAATGTTTGGCATTCTATCAGATTTCAGTAGTAAGTAACCTCATAATAATTGCTAAATATAAAAAAAAACATGAAAAACATTTCAAGCAAGGGAGTTGTGGGTATTTAATTTCGCGTTCAATAATGTTGAAAATATGCAAATATTTCGAATATCGCACTTCGAATCGTTCGCAACTTTTTTATTCAACAACTAGACAACAATTGATAAATACTTGCGTTTACAATTTTACAATGCATGCAAGTGGTTTCAAGCCATTTGGTGAACATACATAGTGAGTGATATAGTGACATATAGTGATATAGGTAAATATAGACATATATAGTGAGTGATATAGGTAAATATATCCATCGTGTTATTGCCGGCCTCAGCTTTAGACAAAAACTACCCAGTCTAAAGACAGGTTCGTTATAAATACTATCAATGGCATGGCTGTTGTGTAGGCTTATATATGAAATAGTTTATTCCACAATGTATTTGTCTGGGTATTTTTTAATTGAATTTTTGTAAAGTAGTAAAATTAATGTTCTTAAAAATAATTTAATTATTTTATATGTAACCAAGGAAATTAGCTACACTTTTTCGCTGCAGCTTTAAGAGTGTACATTGATTTAATATTATTTCAATACCCATATTACTACATCGGCATACGATGCGTTGGCGTTGTATCACACATCTCCACATAGATGTATCAGCAGTTACTCGCACAGTTTCGAAACTTCGCATAGTTATAACTGTATAAAGATCGTCAGTCTGCGTTTAGGAAAAATATTTTATGACAACACAGGACGAGGGACGAGCGCAACGGGGTATATAATGAAGACGAGTACTGCGTAGACTATATTCCTATAAAAACCATACCTGGCAGCGCCTATTGAACGCATCGGTAGTTATAAAGATCGTCAGTCTGCGTTTAGGAAATATATTTAAATACAAAACAGGACGAGCACAACGGGGCTAATGAGGAAGCCGAGTACTGCGTTGACTATATTATTATATAAACCACCTGGCTTCACACATTGATCGCATCCCTAATTATTATTATTATAAAAATCGTCCTAGCCTGCGTTTAAGAAATATATTTAAATTCAAAACAGGACGAACGCAACGAGGCTACGAGGGAAAACGCAACTTCACAAAGCACTGCGAAACTGACTGCGAATACGCACTTTAAAGTACTAAACTGTCTGGGAAAACGCAACTTTAAAGTTCTAAACTGCTTGGGAAAATGCAACTTCACAAAGTACTGCGAAACTGCTTGGGAAAACGCACTTTAAAGTAATAAACTGTCTGGGAAAACGCAACTTTAAAGTACTAAACTGTCTGGAAAAACGCAACTTCAAAGTACGTCTGAGAAAACGCAACTTTAAAGTTCTAAACTGCTTGGGAAAATGCAACTTCACAAAGTACTGCGAAACTGCTTGGGAAAACGCACTTTAAAGTACTAAACTGTCTGGGAAAACGCAACTTTAAAGTACTAAACTGTCTGGAAAAACGCAACTTTAAAGTACTAAACTGTCTGGGAAAACGCAACTTTAAAGTTCTAAGCTGCTTGGGAAAATGCAACTTCACAAAGTACTGCGAAACTGCTTGGGAAAACGCACTTTAAAGTACTAAACTGTCTGGGAAAACGCAACTTTAAAGTACTAAACTGTCTGGAAAAACGCAACTTTAAAGTACTAAACTGTCTGGGAAAACGCAACTTTAAAGTTATAAACTGCTTGGGAAAATGCAACTTCACAAAGTTCTGCGAAACTACTTGGGAAAACGCAACTTTAAAGTACTAAACTGCTTGGGAAAACGCAACTTTAAAGTTCTAAACTGCTTGGGAAAATGCAACTTCACAAAGTTCTGCGAAACTACTTGGGAAAACGCAACTTTAAAGTACTAAACTGCTTGGGAAAACGCAACTTTAAAGTACTAAACTGTCTGGGAAAACGCAACTTTAAAGTTATAAACTGCTTGGGAAAATGCAACTTCACAAAGTTCTGCGAAACTACTTGGGAAAACGCAACTTTAAAGTACTAAACTGCTTGGGAAAACGCAACTTTAAAGTACTAAACTGTCTGGGAAAACGCAACTTTAAAGTTCTAAACTGCTTGGGAAAAAGCAACTTCACAAAGTACTGCGGAACTGCTTGGGAAAACGCAACTTTAAATTACTAAACTACCTGGGAAAACGCAACTTTATAGTACTAAACTGTCTGGGAAAACGCAACTTTAAAGTTCTAAACTGCTTGGGAAAAAGCAACTTCACAAAGTACTGCGAAACTGCTTGGGAAAACGCAACTTTAAATTACTAAACTACCTGGGAAAACGCAACTTTAAAGTTCTAAACTGCTTGGGAAAATGCAACTTTACAAAGTACTGCGAAAATGCTTGGGAAAACGCAACTTTAAAGTACTAAACTGTCTGGGAAAACGCAACTTTAAAGTACTAATCTGCTTGGGAAAACGCAACTTTACAAAGTACTGCGAAAATGCTTGGGAAAACGCAACTTTAAAGTACTAAACTGTCTGGGAAAACGCAACTTTAAAGTACTAAACTGTCTGGGAAAACGCAACTTTAAAGTACTAATCTGCTTGGGAAAACGCAACTTTACAAAGTACTGCGAAAATGCTTGGGAAAACGCAACTTTAAAGTACTAAACTGTCTGGGAAAACGCAACTTTAAAGTTCTAAACTGAAAACGCAACTTTAAAGTTCTAAACTGCTTGGGAAAATGCAACTTCACAAAGTACTGCGAAACTGCTTGGGAAAACGCACTTTAAAGTACTAAACTGTCTGGGAAAACGCAACTTTAAAGTACTAAACTGTCTGGAAAAACGCAACTTTAAAGTACTAAACTGTCTGGGAAAACGCAACTTTAAAGTTCTAAGCTGCTTGGGAAAATGCAACTTCACAAAGTACTGCGAAACTGCTTGGGAAAACGCACTTTAAAGTACTAAACTGTCTGGGAAAACGCAACTTTAAAGTACTAAACTGTCTGGAAAAACGCAACTTTAAAGTACTAAACTGTCTGGGAAAACGCAACTTTAAAGTTATAAACTGCTTGGGAAAATGCAACTTCACAAAGTTCTGCGAAACTGCTTGGGAAAACGCAACTTTAAAGTACTAAACTGCTTGGGAAAACGCAACTTTAAAGTACTAAACTGTCTGGGAAAACGCAACTTTAAAGTTATAAACTGCTTGGGAAAATGCAACTTCACAAAGTTCTGCGAAACTGCTTGGGAAAACGCAACTTTAAAGTACTAAACTGTCTGGGAAAACGCAACTTTAAAGTTCTAAACTGCTTGGGAAAAAGCAACTTCACAAAGTACTGCGGAACTGCTTGGGAAAACGCAACTTTAAATTACTAAACTACCTGGGAAAACGCAACTTTATAGTACTAAACTGTCTGGGAAAACGCAACTTTAAAGTTCTAAACTGCTTGGGAAAAAGCAACTTCACAAAGTACTGCGAAACTGCTTGGGAAAACGCAACTTTAAATTACTAAACTACCTGGGAAAACGCAACTTTATAGTACTAAACTGTCTGGGAAAACGCAACTTTAAAGTTCTAAACTGCTTGGGAAAATGCAACTTTACAAAGTACTGCGAAAATGCTTGGGAAAACGCAACTTTAAAGTACTAAACTGTCTGGGAAAACGCAACTTTAAAGTACTAATCTGCTTGGGAAAACGCAACTTCACAAAGTACTGCGAAAACGCACTTTAAAGTACTAAACTGCCTGGGAAAACGCAACTTTAAAGTACTAAACTGTTTGGGAAAAAGCAACTTCACAAAGTACTGCGAAACTGACTGCGAAAACGCACATTAAAGTACTAAACTGCCTGGGAAAACGCAACTTTGGTGACAAAGTGACATTTTGGCAAAATGACAAGTCAAAATGTCAACTTGAAAATGACATTTTGGGAAAATGACATGTCAAAATGTCAATTCGAAAGTAACATTTTGGCAAAATGACATGTCAAAATGTCAATTTTAAAGTGACATTTGACAAAATGACATGTCAAACTGTAAATTTGAAAGTGACATATTGCCACATTGACATTTTGGCAAAATGACATGTCAAAATGTCAATTCGAAAGTGACATTTTGGCAAAATGACATGTCAAAATGTCAATTTGAAAGTGACATTTGACAAAATGACATGTCAAACTGTCAATTTGAAAGTGACATATTGACACATTGACATTTTGGCAAAATGACATGTCAAAATGTCAATTCGAAAGTGATATTTTGGCAATATGACATGTCAAAATGTCAACTTGAAAATGACATTTTGGCAAAATGACATGTCAAAATGTCAATTTGAAAGTGACATATTGACACATTGACATTTTGGCAAAATGACATGTCAAAATGTCAATTCGATAGTGAAATATTGACAAAATGACATGTCAAACTGTCAATTTGAAAGTGACATATTGACACATTGACATTTTGGCAAAATGACATGTCAAAATGTCAATTCGAAAGTGACATTTGGCAAAATGACATGTCAAAATGTCAACTTGAAAATGACATTTTGGCAAAATGACATATAACTTAGCGTATAGCATATAGCATAGCATGTACTATAGCATATAGCATAACATGGCATATAGCATAAAATATAACATATAGCATATGACATATAGCATATAGCATAGCATATAGCAAAGCATATAGCATAGCATGTACTATAGCATATAGCATAACATGGCATATAGCATAAAATATAACATATAGCATATGACATATAGCATATAGCATAGCATATAGCAAAGCATATAGCATAGCATATAGCATAGCATATAGCATAGCATATAGCATAGCATATAGCATAGCATATAACATAGCATATAGCATAGCAAATAGCATAGCATAGCATATAGCATAGCATATAGCATAGCATATAGCATAGCATATAGCATAGCATATAGCATAGCATATAGCATAGCATATAGCATAGCATACAGCATAGCATATATCATAGCATATAGCATAGCATATAGCATAGCATATAGCATAGCATATAGCATAGCATATAGCATAGCATATAGCATAGCATATAGCATAGCATATAGCATAGCATATAGCATATAGCATATAGCATAGCATATAGCATAGCATATAGCATAGCATATAGCATAGCATATAGCATAGCATATAGCATAGCATATAGCATAGCATATAGCATAGCATATAGCATAGCATATAGCATAGCATATAGCATAGCATATAGCATAGCATATAGCATAGCATATAGCATAGCATATAGCATAGCATATAGCATATCATATAGCATAGCATATAGCATAGCATATAGCATAGCATATAGCATAGCATATAGCATAGCATATAGCATAGCATATAGCATAGCATATAGCATAGCATATAGCATAGCATATAGCATAGCATATAGCATAGCATATAGCATAGCATATAGCATAGCATATAGCATAGCATATAGCATAGCATATAGCATAGCATATAGCATAGCATATAGCATAGCATATAGCATAGCATATAGCATAGCATATAGCATAGCATATAGCATAGCATATAGCATAGCATATAGCATAGCATATAGCATAGCATATAGCATAGCATATAGCATAGCATATAGCATAGCATATAGCATAGCATATAGCATAGCATATAGCATAGCATATAGCATAGCATATAGCATAGCATATAGCATAGCATATAGCATAGCATATAGCATAGCATATAGCATAGCATATAGCATAGCATATAGCATAGCATATAGCATAGCATATAGCATAGCATATAGCATAGCATATAGCATAGCATATAGCATAGCATATAGCATAGCATATAGCATAGCATATAGCATAGCATATAGCATAGCATATAGCATAGCATATAGCATAGCATATAGCATAGCATATAGCATAGCATATAGCATAGCATATAGCATAGCATATAGCATAGCATATAGCATAGCATATAGCATAGCATATAGCATAGCATATAGCATAGCATATAGCATAGCATATAGCATAGCATATAGCATAGCATATAGCATAGCATATAGCATAGCATATAGCATAGCATATAGCATAGCATATAGCATAGCATATAGCATAGCATATAGCATAGCATATAGCATAGCATATAGCATAGCATATAGCATAGCATATAGCATAGCATATAGCATAGCATATAGCATAGCATATAGCATAGCATATAGCATAGCATATAGCATAGCATATAGCATAGCATATAGCATAGCATATAGCATAGCATATAGCATAGCATATAGCATAGCATATAGCATAGCATATAGCATAGCATATAGCATAGCATAGCATATAGCATAGCATATAGCATAGCATATAGCATAGCATATAGCATAGCATATAGCATAGCATATAGCATAGCATATAGCATAGCATATAGCATAGCATATAGCATAGCATATAGCATAGCATATAGCATAGCATATAGCATAGCATATAGCATAGCATATAGCATAGCATATAGCATAGCATATAGCATAGCATATAGCATAGCATATAGCATAGCATATAGCATAGCATATAGCATAGCATATAGCATAGCATATAGCATAGCATATAGCATAGCATATAGCATAGCATATAGCATAGCATATAGCATAGCATATAGCATAGCATATAGCATAGCATATAGCATAGCATATAGCATAGCATATAGCATAGCATATAGCATAGCATATAGCATAGCATATAGCATAGCATATAGCATAGCATATAGCATAGCATATAGCATAGCATATAGCATAGCATATAGCATAGCATAGCATATAGCATAGCATAGCATATAGCATAGCATAGCATATAGCATAGCATAGCATATAGCATAGCATATAGCATAGCATATAGCATAGCATATAGCATAGCATATAGCATAGCATATAGCATAGCATATAGCATAGCATATAGCATAGCATATAGCATAGCATATAGCATAGCATATAGCATAGCATATAGCATAGCATATAGCATAGCATATAGCATAGCATATAGCATAGCATATAGCATAGCATATAGCATAGCATATAGCATAGCATATAGCATAGCATATAGCATAGCATATAGCATAGCATATAGCATAGCATATAGCATAGCATATAGCATAGCATATAGCATAGCATATAGCATAGCATATAGCATAGCATATAGCATAGCATATAGCATAGCATATAGCATAGCATATAGCATAGCATATAGCATAGCATATAGCATAGCATATAGCATAGCATATAGCATAGCATATAGCATAGCATATAGCATAGCATATAGCATAGCATATAGCATAGCATAGCATATAGCATAGC
This sequence comes from Nemertoderma westbladi, assembly GCA_032718475.1. Classification (NCBI taxonomy): domain Eukaryota; kingdom Metazoa; phylum Xenacoelomorpha; order Nemertodermatida; family Nemertodermatidae; genus Nemertoderma; species Nemertoderma westbladi. Next base: position 78,141 of record JAUCBJ010007607.1, read on the forward strand.
ATATAGCATAGCATATAGCATAGCATATAGCATAGCATATAGCATAGCATATAGCATAGCATATAGCATAGCATATAGCATAGCATATAGCATAGCATATAGCATAGCATATAGCATAGCATATAGCATAGCATATAGCATAGCATATAGCATAGCATATAGCATAGCATATAGCATAGCATATAGCATAGCATATAGCATAGCATATAGCATAGCATATAGCATAGCATATAGCATAGCATATAGCATAGCATATAGCATAGCATATAGCATAGCATATAGCATAGCATATAGCATAGCATATAGCATAGCATATAGCATAGCATATAGCATAGCATATAGCATAGCATATAGCATAGCATATAGCATAGCATATAGCATAGCATATAGCATAGCATATAGCATAGCATATAGCATAGCATATAGCATAGCATATAGCATAGCATATAGCATAGCATATAGCATAGCATATAGCATAGCATATAGCATAGCATATAGCATAGCATATAGCATAGCACAGCACATAGCATAGCATATAGCATAGCATATAGCATAGCATATAGCATAGCATATAGCATAGCATATAGCATAGCATATAGCATAGCATATAGCATAGCATATAGCATAGCATATAGCATAGCATATAGCATAGCATATAGCATAGCATATAGCATAGCATATAGCATAGCATATAGCATAGCATATAGCATAGCATATAGCATAGCATATAGCATAGCATATAGCATAGCATATAGCATAGCATATAGCATAGCATATAGCATAGCATATAGCATAGCATATAGCATAGCATATAGCATAGCATATAGCATAGCATATAGCATAGCATATAGCATAGCATATAGCATAGCATATAGCATAGCATATAGCATAGCATATAGCATAGCATATAGCATAGCATATAGCATAGCATATAGCATAGCATATAGCATAGCATATAGCATAGCATATAGCATAGCATATAGCATAGCATATAGCATAGCATATAGCATAGCATATAGCATAGCATATAGCATAGCATATAGCATAGCATATAGCATAGCATATAGCATAGCATATAGCATAGCATATAGCATAGCATATAGCATAGCATATAGCATAGCATATAGCATAGCATATAGCATAGCATATAGCATAGCATATAGCATAGCATATAGCATAGCATATAGCATAGCATATAGCATAGCATATAGCATAGCATATAGCATAGCATATAGCATAGCATATAGCATAGCATATAGCATAGCATATAGCATAGCATATAGCATAGCATATAGCATAGCATATAGCATAGCATATAGCATAGCATATAGCATAGCATATAGCATAGCATATAGCATAGCATATAGCATAGCATATAGCATAGCATATAGCATAGCATATAGCATAGCATATAGCATAGCATATAGCATAGCATATAGCATAGCATATAGCATAGCATATAGCATAGCATATAGCATAGCATAGCATATAGCATAGCATATAGCATAGCATATAGCATAGCATATAGCATAGCATATAGCATAGCATATAGCCTAGCATATAGCATAGCATATAGCATAGCATATAGCATATAGCATATAGCATGGCATAGCATATAGCATAGCATATAGCATAGCATATAGCATAGCATATAGCATAGCATATAGCATAGCATATAGCATAGCATATAGCATAGCATATAGCATAGCATATAGCATAGCATATAGCATAGCATATAGCATAGCATATAGCATAGCATATAGCATAGCATGTAGCATAGTATATAGCATAGCATATAGCAGAGCATATAGCATGGCATATAGCATAGCATATAGCATAGCATGTACTATAGCATATAGCATAGCACAGCACATAGCATAGCATATAGCATAGCATATCATATAGCATAGCATATAGCATAGCATATAGCATATAGCATAGCATAGCATATCATAGCATAGCATAGCATAGCATAGCATATAGCATATAATATATAGCATAGCATATAGCATAACATATAGCATATAGCATATGAGCATATAACATATAGCATAACATATAGCATATAGCATATAGCATATATCATATAGCATATAGCATATAGCATATAGCATATAGCATATAGCATATAGCATATATCATATAGCATATAGCATATAGCATATAGCATAGAGCATAGCATATATCATATATAACATATAGGATATGTAATATTTTAAATCGCGATTTAGACCACGAAGGATTTACTTTATTGAAAAAGTTTAAAAGTCAAAAATGTTTATAATCATCGATAATAGGGGGGTAGACAAAATATCGAAATCTAAAATTGGCGGGAAATTTGAAATGGTTTTTTTGCATGTAATTTCGGCCATTATAATTCCCGAACTATAAATCTAAATAAAAAACCGATCTCAGATTCTGAATCAGCACACTCTACTTACCTAATAACAATGTTTTCAGAAAATTCTCATAAGGTTTGGTGTTCATCAAGAATTATGAAACATTCTAATGCATAAAAATGACATTCTTATAAATATAATTTCAAATAATGTTATTCTTGGTCGCAGTAAGTAGTTCTTGGTATGCATAGAAAGATAAAATGACGCTGATTCTAATGAACTTAAAATCAGCCAATTTCGTCAAGGAGAACCGAAGATATAAGACCTTGAAACTTTTCATTATTCTACTGCAGTACCTTCATAAATATATTAGCTGACGTAGGGCTTACGTTTATCATATTCATTCCAGCATTAGGTTTGTTTTGGTAAATTATTTTGGTGCGTTATAATAAATTTGGCTATGGAAATCGTATTAAACTTGATATTGATATTGATTTATTGAGATCATAATATTAATACTGTAATACAACAATCAAATGGGTTATAACGGTAAAAAATATAGCTAAAAATATATTGATACTATAAATAAAATACTGTAGTTGTAGTTATGTTATGGTAGAAAACGGCAAATATGTCTCGTAGGATAGACCCATGAGGCATAGCCTCATCTCCCTGGGGGTCCTCTAAAAAATAATGGGATAAGTACGAAATGTGCAAATGGATCTACTGCAAGTTCGATAGTAGATTGCAACAAGTCTAGGGTTAATTTCATACACCATCAACTAAAAATAATCATTAAAAATAAATATTTGGAATTGAATGCAATGTCACAATTAATTGTAGCCAATGATTGGGTAATTACTTACAAGTAAAAGGTTGGCAAAATTAAAAATAAGGATAAGTAAAATAAAAGTGGGTTAATTAAGTGGAAATTCCGATGGTGACGGATATTCACAAGGTGCTAGTCAAAAAGTGCTAGTAAAATTAAACAAATTTAAGTTTAGGTACAACATCGTTTTTTCCAGTGCAGAGTAGTTTTAAAATATTAAAAATAATGAATTTCCATGTATATTTCCGGGCAGATGATATAAAAAGGTTAAGTAGCAGGCATTATTTAAAAAAAAAAAGCCGTATTACTAACATTATTTAAAACAAAGATCACTAAAATTATTTTAAAAAAAGATTACAAAACACTGGTACAATATTAGTTATTAAAAAATTATAAAAGCATAGATTATGAACATAGTACGTAGGTCATGCTACTACTACTACTAGGTCGAGCGAACTCGGGCAGTGGAAATGAGATCCTTCCAGGCTTCCCGATTCTCCATAGTTGTCGCAATTTCGTTTCTCCCAAGTTCAGTATCCCTTTCAAGTTGATCTATATATGTTATGGCCGGTCGTCCACGACTACACTTTCCATGAGTTGGTTGCCAGAGAAGTAGATCTGGTATGACCTCGTCTTTACTTCGCCAGCAGTGCCCACTAAATCTTAATCTGCGTTCACGGAGGGTTGTTGATACAGGTGGTATTGTACCATAAAGCTCGGCGTTTGTCGTGTGTTGTCTCCAGCTGATGTTTAGGGCTGCCCTTTGTAGTCTTGTGTACCAACCATCAATTCGGTGTTCAAGTGATTTAGTCAGTGTCCAGGTCTCACCCCCGTATAAAAATACACTTTCCACTGTGGCTCGAAAGAACTTAGTCTTCAGGTGCCTGGAGAGATCTGATAAAAGCATAGACATAGTACGTAGGTCATGCAAGTGATGTTAAATAAGAATATCAAATAAAATACAGGAGTTTAATATTAGTAAAATAATTTAACATACAGTACAGTACTGTAAATAAGGTACGTCAAATAATTTAGAATTACAATAGAAATTCCAATATAAGTTGACATTAAAATATCCTTTACTTTATCACGTCATATACAGTATACACGACAACAAAATATTAAAATTAACTGATATCAATGTGGTTCATAAAGTAATTTTTTACTTGATGCTTAAAACTTTCGATATTTGGTGCACTTTTAACACTGACTGGTAGATCGTTCCAGAGTTTTGCACCTAGATACGAAAACGACTTTTGTCCAAAGACTGTATTACGATAGGAAATTTCTGCTTTCCTTTCCGAATTCCTCAAGGCTCTCCTATCCAATCTACCTTCTTCAAAAGTGACCATTTCTGATATATAATCTGGGGCGGAGTTACTGTGAGTTTTATACATAAGTGTCAGTATTATTGTTGATTTACTCTATCCGGGATTGGAAGCCAGTTAATTTGTCGGTAGTGTGAGACTTCAATATGGGATCGTGAATCGAGTGATAGGCGCACCATCTTACATTGCAAACATTCTAGTCTTCCTTTCCAATGTTTAGATGCGGTGGGAAACCAAGTGATACTGCAATAGTCGAGTAAAGGTTGAATCAGCGCGTTGCACAACAGTCGCTTTAGAGTGTAGTCTAGGAGAGAATTGACTCTGTAGAGGAACTTCAACCGTGAGTTTGCTTTCTTCACTATTTTCGTTATCATGGCTTCGCCATTAAGACTCTCATTGAACCAACAGCCAAGATATTTTATTTCTTCCTCATTTGGTATTGGAATCCCATTACAAGAAACTGTCAACCGATCACCAGTACAATTAGATAGCCTTTGCCAGGTTCCAAATAATATGGCCTTTGTTTTGCCAAAGTGCATGGTCATCCTGTTCTGGATGAACCATTCATTAAGGCTCTCTAGATTGCGCTTTAATATCTGTGATATTGTTGAGATATTATCTCCTAAAGCAGCCTCATTTGTATCGTCTGCAAACTTGGGTGAAATGCAATTATCATCGATACTCTGGTCAGAATCATTAGTTGTGCACTGGAATAGTAGCACTCCCAGCACAGACCCCTGTGGCACCCCATCATCATTTTTAAACGTTCAGATGAACAGACTCCATCTATAGCAACTACCTGACGTCTGTCAGACAGATATGAACTGAACCATTTCACTGTCTTCTCGCAAAACCCCATGTATTTTAGCTTCATTAATATAAAATTATGATCGATCGAGTCAAATGCTTTCCTTAAATCAATGGTTACCATACCTGTTAGCTGTCCTTTGTCAGCTGCTGTTCTGATAAAATTGTCCAGAAAGGTGAGGCATGTTTCGGTGGAGTAGCCCTCACGGAATCCCGATTGAAGTTTACACAGTATTTTGCTATCAACCATGTATTTATAGGATTGATCATACATAAGTCGTTCTAGAGTTTTTGACAATATTGGTAACAGTGCTACAGGTCTATAGTTTTCCCGTCGTAAAACTGGTCCCTCTTTAAACACTGGTGTCGTTTTTGACAGTTTTAGACATGTTGGATATGTGGAACTATCAATAGATAGGTTGACAATATGAGCTATTGGAGAGGACAGCAATGCAGCACCATCTTTGAACAACTTAGTTGGTAGACCATCAATACCAGGCGATTTTGTTGTATCAAGTTTGGATAAAATATCATACACATCGGATTCCGATACAGTAGACAGTGTAAACGAGTCTAACTTGACACCCTTTATCCTGTAATATTCCTCTACAGCAGATTCTCCATATCGACCACTTGGGGGTGGTAATTGATCTGCCATTTTCTTTGCCACTGTCGTGTAATATTCGTTGAACTCTTCTGCTATCTGCTGTTTATCAGTAATAACTATTTCCTTTACTATACCATTCTCTTCAATGATCTTGCTTATTGCGTTTAGTTTGTTTGAGTTGCTTTTCCGAGATGGTGCACCAATGGATTTTAATGTTTTCCATAATTGTTTTGGATTTGCGCGGTAATTCTCTATTGTTGTTTTGATGTATGTATACTTTGATACTCGTATTGCCTGCATGGTTATATTCCTGAGTCTTTTATATTCCAACTCGTTCTCAATTGATTTATGCAAGTTAAACTTTGCCACGGCCTTATCACGTGCTATAGTAAGCTCACAGAGTTCTCTTGAAAACCACGGGGATGATGTTGCTTTCACTTTCCTCTCACGAGATGGAGCTAATGTATTCAAAATCTCAGTTAAGTGTGTGGTTAGGAGTACTGCCGCAGTATTTACTGTTGTCTCATCCAATATCGCTCTAACAACCTGATTGTTACATATCATGTCGTTGACATTATCTTGTGAGTAATTTCTATAGGTGCGAACATTAATTAGTTTTTCTTCCTTCTGTACTTTTACTTTTTTCCTCGTTATAAATATTGCATACAGATCACTCATTCCAGTTTTTATAACACCATGATTTGATATCTTATTGCAGTTCTTTGCAACATAAATATGATCCAGTAGTGTGGCAGTTGTTGCAGTAACTCTTGTTGGAGATGTGATTACCTGGTCTGTGCCTGTAGAGAGACAGAATGCGGACACTGTTTTCCTTTCAGCGATTAAGTCTGGATTTGCAGTTGGCCCATACATGTTTACATTTATGTCCCCCAAAATATAGTATTCCTTTATATTTGCAATGTTTTCAAACTCCAGTTCGATGCACTTAAAAAATTCTGCAGCTGTCATAGTTTGTGGCCTATATACCACACCAAGTAAAATTGGAGATGTTTGTGGCAAAAACAAAAATCCAAATAGAGATTCTATACACAGCAAATTTTCATTTTGCTGAAATTGTTTAGGTATATTAAAAACTAATGTGTTTTTTACATATAGCGCCACACCTCCACCATTGCGATTTCTATCATTCCAGAATAGATTATAGTTTGATATTGATATTTCTTCATTAGTAATTGTGGGATCTAGCCAAGTCTCAGTGAATGCTAGCATATCAATCCGGTGCTTTACTGTTAATTCTCTAAGTTCAAGAAGTTTGGGCAATAAACTCTGTGTGTTCAAGTGCATTATGTGTATACCTTTAGATTTAAATATACCATAAATTGTATCAGTGTTCTCACTTTGAGCATCATAACTGGTTTTGTTGCTGATGGGAGATTCTCCTAGTCAGTCCACCTGCTCAATGGCATCCATATTTATCATTCCAGTTCTGTTTGGAGACTGGTTCACTCGTGTTTGTGTCGGAGTTGCAACCACTACTCGGTCAGTACTTCAAACGGCTTAAAAACCTTCTAAACGTGCACGAAATCGCGTTTTTATGGCACTGCCGTTATCCCGATTTTCAGCAAAACAACCTACAAAAAACCAACTAAACAGAATCACAACCTCTTTCAGAATCTTCAAACAGAATTCATTTTCATGCAGATCTTCTCTCACAGGGTTTAGCTGTGTGTCGGCAGTCAACCCACACCTGACAGGGGTCCCGGTGTACTGCTGTAGGCCGGCCTACTACAGAAGTATTTTTAATTAGAATCAGTAACAAACTTCTGCATTGTCAGTACAGTATTACTGCTGTACTGCAGTACTGTATTAGTGTAGGTACACAACTGCAAACTGCATTATTATAACAAACGATGTTTCTCGAGGAAGGGAAACTCCTGTGCGAATATGTAGCGAGCGGAGGTTCGGTGAGACGAGACGACGGATGCGATGCGTAACGGACCTAGCGCCGCGCCGCGGCCAGGGTCGATGGAGTAGAGACCAATACAGGCACCCTGGCGGTACCGGTACCTGAGGAGATGTAGTCGGAATTGATGCTGTACTCGGAGGGAGTTCACAACGGGAGCTCATTGCTGTTTAACTTCTTCACCAACTTCCCGAGTTCCGATATAGGCTACTCGTCAACTCACCCGATCTCTGGGCCGGCCGGACGGCTCTGCTCATCGTGCGCGTGCACCCACCAGGCCTGGCGCTACCGTCCATCTACCTACACCAGTGTTTGGAGGTCGATTACACGGCAACGAGGTTGCGGAACGGGAGGAACTGGTCTTTGGACGACGATACGAGGAGACACGCCGGACGAGAGATGTGCTGGACAGCCCGGACAGACTGAAATGGAACTTAAGTACTGGTAAGTAATAATAATTGTTATTTTTATTAAAATTATTCTGTTGAATATTATCTGAATCTCGGTTAGTGTCGGTTAGTATTGCGGTGAGAGGAGACTCTTTATTTGTAGGCCTAGTCGATCTGGCTTCTTGGTTGTACTTGTGTTGTAACTAACTTGTGTGTGTACTAATAACTTTTTTTTTACATTAAATCGTAACTTAATCACCTAATCTTTATTTAATTCAATAATGTGATGGGCCTGTCATGTAAATAGTTTACAACTTATTAATCTGGTACAAAGAATATATTTTCTTTAATTACAGTGTCTCCCAAATGTCGCCAGTCTGACAGCCAATCCAGTGGTGGAGACGGAGATATTTACTCGCCCGAGCCGAGGGAACACCCGGGGTATCCACTCCAAAAGGGCACTGCCATCGAATCGGCTTCCTTTCATAAAGAAACTACGGGGCACCGGGGAGGAAACCCAGTCGAGTTTCGAGTCAGCGACGACGGATGATTCATCGAATTGGCGGTATCCGGAGTCGGACGCAGAGAGATCCGACACAAACTCCTTGAAACTCAAACAAATGAAGAACGACTCCGGGTACAAATCAATCAGCTTTGAGAGACAATGGGGTCGCAAGAGTCTGGAAGAGTATCCCGCGAGTCAAACGTCGGAGCGTATGCTGCTCCGGGCCGCTTCTACGGTAACTCACGCCGATGAATCGTCCTCGGGACGATGGCGGAATGACCCACGTTCCGCGTCGCGATGACATCGTGACTTCACTTCCGGAGGTCCCGCCCCTTCACTCCGGACTCGTTGGATGAGCCGCCTAGTTGGGAGGAGTACCACCTGAGTCATCAACGGATGCTCGGGAAACCCAAAGGGATGCTACGCAAACTGTTCCTATGGCAACGGAATGCCCATAGCAACCCGACATATTCGGAGCGGGATTATAGTATTGACTCAGTTTCCGATAAAATATTCAAATCCTATTTGTCTGCGGATAGCGGTTTATGTAGGAGGATTCATCAGTCCCCCACCAGGAGGCGCTATTATGAAGCCCGACAAGAAGAGTCTATAGAGGAGGTTGGTAGTGAGTCAGATGTGAGAGTGGCCTTCGATACGCAGGAATCCATAGAAGATGATTTTGAGAGAATGCAACAGCCGCTACAGCAGTAGTGCTGCCATACCCAACTACTGCAGCTCAACTGATTTTTGGCAAAGATTTTTGAGATAAAATTGGGGATATTCTAGAATATAAATTCCAGAATATCTCGGAATATGTTCTAGAACATCTTGGCGCAACTATTGCACTGCAATATGTTAAATAGTGTGCAATTCCTTTCTATGAAAACCCAGAATAAATTAATCTATTATATTAATTAACATTTATTCATATAAAGTGCAAATGTTCTATGATATAAAATAATTTATTATTTGTAAAAAAAATATATATATTTTATTTAATGTGATTTTGGAATTTTAATGTACTACTACTACTACTACTACTATGATCGGCATGCTGCATTGCAGCTGCATTTTTAAGAATGCTGTGCCGGCTTGTCAACAAAATTGCACCGCCACAACTCCCTAACACCCATGACATTTGCTAGATCATCCGCATCTTTAAGGCCAGTGTCCTTTAAGATGTGTCTCAAGAAAGTCATGGGCTGTCCACCATGCTTATTCACTCCATGAGGCTGCCAAAGTACAAGATTATGCACTGGCTGGTCCTCACGGCGAAAGCAATGTCCTGCAAAGCGGAGGCGATTTTGTTCTAGTGTCAAGCTTGGGGGAACCAATGAGACACCTCCAATGTTATATAGTGTCTGGTTGGAGATGTGTGCATTGTACTTGACACAATGAACCCGGCGTAGCATTCTTGTGAATGTGCCATCCAGAGATTTGGTGTCCTCAGCAGTTAGAGCCCAGCATGGACTCCTGTAGAGGAGTACTGGAACTACTGCTGCTCTAAATAATCGGACCTTAAGTTTCCGATTAATTCTCGGTGACTTCCAAATCCTGGAAAGCCTATTCAAGGCTGCCCATGCCTTTCCCTTACGTATTCGAAGGTCCTCACCTGACTTCCGGATCCATGATCCCAGGTAACAGAAGTCGTCCACATGCTCAAGCATACCATCCTTTGAGCTTATGCTCATCCGATCAGAGACTTGCTGAGGACTTTCAAAGTTAACTGTCAGAATTGTGGTCTTTCTGGAGTTAATAAACCAACACTAGAAGCAGCATGTTCTAATGAGCTGAGGAGCCGTTGGGCTCCCTCTAATGATTCTGATAGTACTCCTAAGTCATCAGCAAAGTCTAGATCAGTTAGGTACTTGGCAGGATTTCCTCGACTTCTGGAGCCAGTAGGTGGAGTTATCATCACCCCATCATCATTATAATGATCTAAGGACATGCGTAGAACATAGTCAACCACAATAATGAACAAGAATGGTGCAAGTGTGTCTCCTTGGAGGACGCCCCATAACACTTCAAATGGTTCTGTGTCACCGTCAACAGTAGACACAAATGTTGTCGAACCATCGTATACTGATCTAATTGCTGCAATAATTTCATCAGGAATCCCATAATGAAAGTATGCTGAACATACGTGAGCGAGAGACTGAATCAAAGGCCTTGAAGAAGTCAACAAAGATAACAGCCAGATGCCTGTCTTTCTTTTTTGAGTCAACCACAATAATGAACAAGAATGGTGCAAGTGTGTCTCCTTGGAGGACGCCCCATAACACTTCAAATGGTTCTGTGTCACCGTCAACAGTAGACACAAATGTTGTCGAACCATCGTATACTGATCTAATTGCTGCAATAATTTCATCAGGAATCCCATATAATGAAAGTATGCTGAACATACGTGAGCGAGAGACTGAATCAAAGGCCTTGAAGAAGTCAACAAAGATAACAGCCAGATGCCTGTCTTTCTTTTTTGATAACTCTTCAATTATCCTTCTAAGTGCCAAAATGGGCTCCATGGTCCCACGACCTTTACGGAACCCATTCTGATTTCCACGGAGCAGTCTCTCAATGGGATCCCTGATGCGATTTAATAGAATCCTATTGTATAGCTTTGCAGCAATCGAGATCAATGAGATTCCCCAAAAAGAACCATAGAGTGTTAGGTTGCCCTTCTTGGGAACTGGCACCAACTTATTTGTTTTCATTTCTTGTGGGACTCTTGTTGTTCGGTACATGTCTACTATGATGGGATAGATGAGCTTTAAACACTCAGGTATTTTAAAGACCTCAGGGGGAACACCATCTACTCCACTGGCACGATTGGTCTTAATGCTCTTTGCAGCAGCTTTCCGTAACGCGACATTAGCCGTACCGCTTTTTGGCTAGGGTTTGTGGTCATGCACAAACTCTAATTAAAATTGTGCTGTATACAGTATTCGACATTCGATTACTTGTATACATTGTGGTACACTGCCACTTAATTATTTTTTGTATTTTCTACTTCAATTGAATTTAACCCATCCATGTAATCCTCTGTGTATTTCTAATTTAGTATACACTCCATTTTGGTATGCTATCACCTATACAAGATTGTATAATTTATAAAATTTCTGCTGATTTCAATTATATTAAATTTCCTACTGCGTATATATATATATATGACTTATACCCCCATCGAATTTGTAAACAGTTTAGATTACACCGGAGTGACTTTTACTACTACGAATAAACCTTCGGGACATCATAGACAGCTTTATAAAAGGGTTTTGCCAATTGTATGCGCCTCTCATCCAAAGTAGATCTGCCTCTAGTATCATTGGAAGCAGCGAAACAACCAGGAGGAGATCACTCAGCTTATTGAACACATTCATAAAGCTCGAGGCTTCTTCTGGCCAGGAGGAGATCACTCAGCTTATTGAACACATTCATAAAGCTCGAGGCTTCTTCTGGCCAGGAGGAGATCACTCAGATTGAACACATTCATAAAGCTCGAGGCTTCTTCTGGCCAGGAGGAGATCACTCAGCTTATTGAACACATTCATAAAGCTCGAGGCTTCTTCTGGCCAGGAGGAGATCACTCAGATTGAACACATTCATAAAGCTCGAGGCTTCTTCTGGCCAGGAGGAGATCACTCAGCTTATTGAACACATTCATAAAGCTCGAGGCTTCTTCTGGCCAGGAGGAGATCACTCAGATTGAACACATTCATAAAGCTCGAGGCTTCTTCTGGCCAGGAGGAGATCACTCAGCTTATTGAACACATTCATAAAGCTCGAGGCTTCTTCTGGCCAGGAGGAGATCACTCAGATTGAACACATTCATAAAGCTCGAGGCTTCTTCTGGCCAGGAGGAGATCACTCAGCTTATTGAACACATTCATAAAGCTCGAGGCTTCTTCTGGCCAGGAGGAGATCACTCAGATTGAACACATTCATAAAGCTCGAGGCTTCTTCTGGCCAGGAGGAGATCACTCAGCTTATTGAACACATTCATAAAGCTCGAGGCTTCTTCTGGCCAGGAGGAGATCACTCAGATTGAACACATTCATAAAGCTCGAGGCTTCTTCTGGCCAGGAGGAGATCACTCAGCTTATTGAACACATTCATAAAGCTCGAGGCTTCTTCTGGCCAGGAGGAGATCACTCAGATTGAACACATTCATAAAGCTCGAGGCTTCTTCTGGCCAGGAGGAGATCACTCAGCTTATTGAACACATTCATAAAGCTCGAGGCTTCTTCTGGCCAGGAGGAGATCACTCAGATTGAACACATTCATAAAGCTCGAGGCTTCTTCTGGCCAGGAGGAGATCACTCAGCTTATTGAACACATTCATAAAGCTCGAGGCTTCTTCTGGCCAGGAGGAGATCACTCAGATTGAACACATTCATAAAGCTCGAGGCTTCTTCTGGCCAGGAGGAGATCACTCAGCTTATTGAACACATTCATAAAGCTCGAGGCTTCTTCTGGCCAGGAGGAGATCACTCAGATTGAACACATTCATAAAGCTCGAGGCTTCTTCTGGCCAGGAGGAGATCACTCAGCTTATTGAACACATTCATAAAGCTCGAGGCTTCTTCTGGGCAGGAGGAGATCACTCAGATTGAACACATTCATAAAGCTCGAGGCTTCTTCTGGCCAGGAGGAGATCACTCAGATTGAACACATTCATAAAGCTTGATGCTTCTTCTGGCCAGGAGTAGATCACTCAGATTAAACACTTTCATAAAGCTCGAGGCTTCTTCTGGTAACTGTGGTGCGGAATGAGCGAGTTTGCTTCCACCACAGCTATCATAAATGCTGTTGATAACCAACGCCCCCCCATCCGCACTCGGGGGTATAGACTTTAGCTGCCTTAGCGGAAGTCGCAGGGGAGCTGAGGCTGAGGCACAGGTGGTCTCCAACGGATTCCATCACGTAGAACCACTAACTGTTTGCGCCCTACTTCATCCTGCATCTCTTGGAAGTGCCAAGAGCCAGCAACAAGTAACGAACATACGAAATGTTCCGTTCCGTTCCGTTCCGATCCGTTTCGTTCCGTTCCGTTCCGTTCCGTTCCGTTCCGTTCCATTCCGTTCCGTTCCGTCCCGTTCCGTTCCGTTCCGTCCCGTTCCGTTCCATTCCGTTCCGCCCCGTTCCGTTCCGTCCCGTCCCGCTCTGTTCCGCTACGTTCCGTTCCGACTTTAAGCAGGCGTTATGTTTAATGTGCCTTATAGTGTGCCTGTTTGATTTGTTTTATAATGTGCCCATTTAATAAATTTTAACAGCTCTTTTAACCCCGACTAACTGACAGACTAATATTTAATTATCGCTTATTTTATTTAAATAATATAGATTATAACATTAAATGTTAAATGATATAGATTATAACATTAAATGTTATATTTTGGTCCAAAATTTTAACATAACCATCATGGTGGTAATTAAGGGGGGGGGGGGGGGGTACACCATTTTGGTCCAAATATGTCGAAATTTTTTTTATGGTCTATTATAATGCACTATTGAATGGTGTTTCTAAATCTGAAAACCGCTATTTAATAGCTCTTTTAGTTTTTAAGTTATAACAATTTCCATTTAGGGATTCCTATTGAAATTACTATTACTATGTATAATGAAAGGTCGATTATCTCCAAATATTTTTTTATGAAATTGTCAACTTCAAAACCCTACTACTTCTACAATTTTTGAGTAATTAGTCTGAAACTTCCTGTGGGTGTATAGATAGCCACCCTGCATAAAAGTATCAGGCAACTTTTCGAAATGTTTTGTTAATAAAATTTAATACTATTTATAAAAATCCTAAAAATTTGCATAAATTTGCAGCGCCATCTAGCGGTGCAGAATTATTTTAACAAAATTTCGCCTGATAGTTATGTTGCCCCATCTTTGATCTATCATATAAAAAAAACTTTCATGTGATTAGGTTCAAAACTGTAAAAGCCTTAGGGTTTTAAGCGCAACCAAGTTTTTTTTGAGGTTAACTAGTATTAACTAATATTAAATAGCGAAAAAAAAAAAATTTCTGACCTGTCATGTAGAATAGCATCTTAGGCACCTATATGGCAAATTTTAGCCAAAATCAAACAATTTTGAAACGCTGAGAGTGATAAATCGAAGAGTTGTCCGAAAATGGTGTACCCCCCCCTTAATGCACAATATTCCGCATAATTTCTTGCATTATGACAATGGTTACATGATTATTATGACATCACATGACGGGGTGGGAACCCCGTCGGGGTCTAAAGTCCACCTACCTGCGAGCTAAACAACACAACCAGTATCACGTCTCTGGTGTATCTTATAGATAATCATTAAGTTTGCATTACTATTTGGCACCATAGTTATTTATAGAATTAATTAAAACAACTCGCCTCAATGACTTGATCCACAATGGACTATAACATAACTTTATTATTCATTAGTTATTAATTCGAGGAATTTATGTGATAATTAACATTAAGTGGAGTTGTTACTCAAACATAAATAATGATCATAAAATATTTGTAGTTGAGATGAAGTGTCTTAATTAATATTTACTTACAACACAATTTGCTTTGCCAAAGCCTATATATTTATTCTCATTGCATATAGCTAAGGCTGCGTCACAAGCCTTTATTCAATTGATAGCTGTATAGGCCTACTATACACAGCACATATGATTAATATTATATATATTATTATTTATATTGGCAGATAGAGAAATATTGTTCCCGAAGATTTAATAATTTATTAAAGGTTTTTTATTGGATAATAATAGTCTCGATTTAATTACTATAATATATATTCTTATAATCATAACTGTTGTATTTTATATAACAGTTTTATTTTATATAACTGTTGTACTTTATATAACAGTTGCACATTATATAACAGTTGTAATTTAACAGTTGTATTTTATATAACTGTTGTACTTTATATAACAGTTGCACATTATATAGTCCAACAATACCCTGTACCTTCTCCTAGGACAAGAAACCCTATCATCCCTAGTGGCATACAACAAATGTAGGATCATATACAGTGCTTTCAACTCTCGCAATCCAAAAATAACATACCTCTTCGCCTGGCTTCTAGCGCAGCATAGCCTTAATATATATAAAGACCCTCTATTTGACTACTACAACGCTGCGTCGTGGATTTACGGACTACCATGCATAACCAGCCTAGTAACGGCATCCTACAGCACCAAACATACCATAAAGAATGCGAAAGAACGCAACAAGCCAACAGCCAAATATAAGGACATTTTCAATGCGCTGTTTTTAAATAGTATCCTAAACAACATCAACTCAGAAAACCACGTAAGGCATGAATGTATCCTTGATTTTTATGGAATCGAAAAATCAACCACACAATAATAACTCATGACTAGGTACACACAGAGCTAACTATCACCATGGTGTCTTTGAGTGACCTGACTTTTATTGATTTATTGTTTTATTGATTTACTGATTTATTGATTTATTTTTTGATTATTGACCGTTTTAATTATAGCCTGCCGGGGCGTATGCCGTGCAAATGAATGAATAGCAGTTGTAATTTAACAGTTGTATTTTATATAACTGTTGTACTTTATATAACAGTTGTAATTTAACAGTTGTATTTTATATAACAGTTGTATTTTATATAACAGTTGTATTTTATATAACAGTTGTATTTTATATAACTTTTGTATTTTATATAACAGTTGCTTCAAGATAGTATATTTTAGGAATCGAATGGCAGGATGAATTGTACTGAAAGATATCGCAAAATAAAACTACAGTTCAAAAAAAAATATAAAAACGGCAATAAATTTTACATTTGATTGTTTAATGTTTTTTTTAATGTTTATTTTACTCACTAGGATCTCTTACAAGAATTTGATTATGATCACTTCTTATAACTGATACTGTTGTAATTTTAAATAGTTTACAGTTCAGCATATTAGATTCACAACTATCTACATTTTAACTTCTGTGCAACACTGTGCAGTCTACATTCAGAATTCTCTATATTACTTCGTGTTTAGTTCTTAAATTTGATTTGTTCTTGTCATCTACGCCTTTCTGGTTTGTTGTAAATTGAAATTTGAATTATATTTGAACATAAAATGCGCAAATTAGGACAATTATCAAGATTCCCAACACAATTTCAAGGACCAATTCAAGATGATGTTTTCTATCAGACAACCGAAAATACTGTAAATAATACACGTAACGAAGACAACTTATCGCATTCAGTTCAAACACCAAGAAGGCGGGTTGGAGTTGTGGAAATGGTTAATTATATCGATAACAACCCAATGGGAATTGTTGGAGATAGAAGAGTTGACTTGGAAACAATTTCGAGACGAGATGGTGTCCTAACAAATAATTATAATGACAATAATGTAACAAACAGTGAGCTGTTAATTCCTCAGTATGAATTCGCAGATAATCGACTTCAACCTATTGGTGTCGGTCTACAGGCACCCAACATTGGAGGGGCTAGGGGGTGTCTTGAATATGGGATAACATTAACATTACCTACTCCGTCTCCAAGGTTACCGAGTACTCCTATAAATAATGGTGTAGATTCCGATTGGAACAGGTCGAGTTACATTCAGTTGGACACAGAAGGTCGTTTACTTTCTCTTCCTGGTAATAAACAAAGGTTAGCGGTAATTTAGGCATTTAAGAACTACTTTATATTTATATATTTATATTAGGCCATATATGGAGAGCAGGCATAGGGGAAGATAACGGAGCTAATGTGCTACTAATACAACTAGAATTTAGAATTTTAATACCACATTCCGAACTCGGACAGTGGAAATGAGATCCTTCCAGGCTTCCCGATTCTCCATAGTTGTCGCAATTTCGTTTCTCTCAAGTTCAGATTTGGTATGACCTCGTCTTTACTTGCCCATTACTGAATTTTAATTTGCGTTCACGGATGGTGGTTGATACAGGTGGTACTAAGGATCGGCATGCTGCATTGCAGCTGCATTTTTAAGAATACTGTGCCGGCTTGTCGACAAAATTGCGCGGCCACAACTCCCTATCACCCATGACATTTGCTAGATCATTCACATATTCAAGGCCAGTATCCTTTAAGATGCGTCCCAAGAAAGTCATGGGCTGTCCACCATGCTTATTCACTCCATGAGGCTGCCAAAGCACAAGACTGTGCACTGGCTGGTCCTCACGGCGAAAATAATGTCCTGCCTAGCGGAGGCGACTTTGTTCTAGTGTCAAGCTTGGGGGAACCAATGAGACACCTCCAATGTTATATAGTGTCTGGTAGGAGATGTGTGCATTGTACTTGACACAATGAACCCGGCGTAGCATTCTTGTGAATGTGCCATCCAGAGATTTTGTGTCCTCAGCAGTTAGAGCCCAGCATGGACTCCCATAGAGGAGTACTGGAACTACTGCTGCTCTAAATAATCGGACCTTAAGTTTCCAATTAATTCTCGGTGACTTCCAAATCCTGGAAAGCCTATTCAAGGCTGCCCATGCCTTTCCCTTACGTATTCGAAGGTCCTCACCTGACTTCCGGATCCATGATCCCAGGTAACAGAAGTCATCCACATGCTCAAGCATACCATCTTTTGAGCTTATGCTCATCCGATCAGAGACTTGCTGAGGACTTTCAAAGTTAACTGTCAAAATTTTGGTCTTTCTGGAGTTAATAAAAAGACCAACACTAGATCAGCATGTTCTAATGAGCTGAGGAGCCGTTGGGCTCCCTCTAGTGATTCTGAGAGTACTCCTAAGTCATCAGCAAAGTCTAGATCAGTTAGGTACTTGACAGGATTTCCTCGACTTCTGGAGCCAGTAGGTGGAGTCATCATCACCCCATCATCATTATGATGATCTAAGGACATGCATAGAAAATAGTCAACAACAATTATGAACAAGAATGGTGCAAGTGTGTCTCCCTGGAGGACGCCCCATAACACTTCAAATGGTTCTGTGTCACCGTCAACAGTAGACACAAATGTTGTCGAACCATCGTATACTGATCTGATCGCTGTAATATTATATTATATATTATAATATTATAATAATAGTATTGTAACATAAAGCTCGGCGTTTGTCATGTGTTGCCCCCAGCCCATGTTTAAGGCTGCCCTTAATACTCTTGTGTAGCAACCATCAATTCGGTGTTCAAGTGATTTAGTCAGTGTCCAGGTCTCACCCCCATATAAAAATACACTTTCCACTGTGGCTCGAAAGAACTTAGTCTTCAGGTGCCTGGAGAGATCTGATTTCCAGATGGTACATCCATTTTTGATAAAGCTACCCAAGCCTTTGCTTTCCTAACTTCTATGTCACATAGTATGTCACATAATATGTCAAGTAACATAAAGGACCCCCTTGGAAATAAGCTGCAAAGCTTTAGGGGTAATCCTATATATGTTGGACAATACCTTTATACCCGTACATTGTTTGGTGTATTTGTTATTGTTTTTATTATTACATAATGTATAAATAAATCTATCTATCTATCAGTGCGGCTGGTTGCGAGAAAAGGGACCTGGGGACCACATGGTCGATTTTGCGTTTTAGGCCTATTAGATGCAGAATTTTCTGGGCTTTCCGAATATCGAACTATTTTTTTCAAATCGTTTTTTGTTAAGAAGTTATGAATGTTTACACAAAAAATTAAAAACGCAGGTCCCTTTTCTCGCAACCAATGTTAATGTTTTGATGTGGTCCCTTTCTGGCATCTATCTCAGGTATTTTTCGTGCTAAAATTTTGAAATGTTTTTATAATTCACTAAAATTAATTTTTTTGCGCTATATATAGCGGTATTTTTGGACACGGATCACAAATATTGAACTCAAATATAACATTCTAGAAAATTTTTGGTAATTGTGAATGTGTCCTTTGGGGCACGAAAAAAAATCGTAGTGCAAATATGATAATGAAAAATCACCACAAAATTAAATTGATTTTATGAACATATGGTTTTTTTTGGAATGCTGATCAAGAATTAAAATAATTTTTTCGATATGTGTCAATGTGCGGCACGAAAAATACAAGTAGCAAAAGTTTGATAACCAAAAATCATTACCAAATCAACCTGAATTTTAGACATTATGGGTTTTCCGGGACACTGATCACGAATATGACACTCAAAAATATCGTATTTATCGAACCAAATTCGCTTTTTGCAATTTGAAATGTTTCCAACTTGTAATTTTCTTCCCACCAGACAAGCGCCAAATTGACAGTTGCGTTACCACGAATGATTTGTATCGTGTTGTATCGTGATCAGCTACCTTGAAAACCAGTATAGCTTCAGAATTACCAAACCAAAGGCATAATTTGACAGTTTATAAGTTTGTGCTACTTGTAATTTTCGTTCTAGGGCACTAGAATAGCACCAAAATTGGGTTTGTATTACCAGAAATATTTATAACTAGTTTCATCGTAATCACGTACGTTCAGAATTATCAAACCAAACACAAATTTTATATTTTGACATTTTCTTACTTGTTCTTTTCATACTGGAGGACCAAAATAGCACTAAAAATGATGGTTGCTTTTCCAAAAATTATTTTTAACAAGTTTTATCGTGATCAGCGACCTAGAAAACCCTATTATTTAATAGGTTCAGCCACTCTGCTTTAGTTTCCATAATAAATTCTAAATTGTTAGTGTATTAACTTGTTGTTAAATAACTAACTGAATTCAACTTACCTTTAATCTTATATACTAATCTAAGTATATATAATTCTAAAAAAGTCAGCTATGTCATATCAAAGTTATATAAAACATTAATCTATATAAGCATGAATATCTATAATACTTACATGTATTTTATTAACAAAAATTCAAAGTAAAAGATTGTAGTTCTTAATCTTAAGATTAATTTAAAACTTACACAGCATTGGGGTAAAATATTAATATGATATAATAAAAAATAATAAAATAAATAAATAAATATCAGTAGGCTAAAGGTAAGTGGAGTCATCTAATTTAACCGAATAACTAACCGAATAGGCTACAGATATTCTTCGATAATCTAAAAAAACAAGTTTATACGGTGCTTAGTACTATTACTAGTAGAATACACGTTCGTGGGGACTTCGCGCAGCACGTAGTCGGCAAGCCTTGGCATACCGTTCATATAGAGCAAATGGGGCATGTCTAGTTTGGACCCAATATCCCATGCTATAAATGTATTCATTCGATATACAATCATATGTTAATCCGCTAGGTGGTGTCAAATTGTTATTCTGCAATTTCGTACTTACCAGTGCAGCACTGTACAGCAGTACCGTACCGGTAGGCCTATGTCATTACTTCTGAGTCTCTAGCAGATCCCCAATTAAATGTCTTAACTTTTCAATTTCGTAAAAGATAGACTTCATGATTCTCTACAAGCAACCAAAATTTCAGCTCAGGAAAATGAGGCGTTCCCGAGAAATTTAACATTTTCTAAAAACCACATAATCTGTCGTAGCTGACGTCAGACTGCATGATTTTTCACCAAACTTTACAAACTTTCTAAACTTTCTCTCTACTACTTACCTACTAAGTTTGGTTCAATTCCGAACGAGCGATGCCGAGAAACTCGCGTTCAAACATTTACCAGACAGACGGACGGACAGACAGACAGACAGACGGACATGCCCCATTTGCCCTCTCAGAATGAACATTTTTTCCCCCAGGTCCCTTTTCTCGCAACCAGCCACTTGCTACTCTCTATCCATGATCCAAGGTACAGGAAGTCGTCAACCTTCCTTAGTTGATTATTATCGATTGTTGTCGATTGTTAAATGCAATCGACCCCCTTAGAAGATATTGGAGCTATTAATTATATTTATTAATAAACAATAAAAGTAATACAGTATCAGCTATAATAAATATTAATTGGCGAATATCTAACAATTCCAGACGCCGTAGAAATTCTACGAGTTCTATCAACTTGGAGACCGATTCCCAAAACAAAGACAGTTCTCCTACAAACTCAGGGCAGAGATCTCGCAGGGGAAAGAGGTCGTTATCTATAAGGTAAGAAAAACCTTGGGGGGGGGGGGGGGGGGTGGTCGGGTCAAGTATATAATAACTCGTAATTTTGAATTTAATGAACGGAGACATCTCCAGTTGCAAATTATTTCAAAAATTCAAAAGTCAGTATAACAGGTTGCATCTTATTTTTTGGGGTTATCAGCTGTTATTTGCGTCAGTGACAATGGGTTGATTTTGATAGCGTCCATTGACCCCACCCCCCCCCCCCCCCCCATGGCTACTCTTATTTAATATTTTTGAAAATTATTAATATTAAATGGTAACCACCGTTTATATTTACCACTTACAGCCCATTGAGTCTGGATGGGATTGATATTAACTCGCTAATTCGCACCTCCCCAACCAGCCTGGTAGCCTACATAAACAATAGCAATGTATCCGGTTCCGAGATACAATTGGAGTTGAGTAGAAGGTGCAGCAGTTCCACAACATCCAGCAATCAATTAAATCAGGTTTATCTCTCCCATAGAAACTCAGGATCGAGTTATTCATCCTTCCTAACTGGTTAGAATATTATCAGTACTAAATTTGCCTTCCAACTAATAAATTTGTTGTATAATTTACTATTTTTAAATTTTGTGTTTAATAATTTCATAGAAATAAAATAATAAAAACCTGTGTAAAAGCTTTTGCGGATATAATCAGTCCCCTTGCCCGCAAAGTACCGTTGTAGGTGTTTTAACGGACATAAAAGTCATTCTTCTATATGTGTGCTTTGGCGGACATGGAAAGGCACAAAACCCGCAATGCGTCAAATCCTCTAGCACAGTGTAGCCTTGATGATTCAGATTACGACATCTAACAGCTGGTTGCTGGTATGGAAACGGCCGTTGGACACATGGTTCTTTGTTTAGCTTAACAGCCAATCTGGGCGATTTTTACTGTCGATGTGGAGATATTCTACAGATCGTACTAGGCGTATTCAGTCTTACTGTTTTCTTGATACTGTTGTGTTGTTTCTATCTAGGCCAAGAACACCGGCTCTGGAGTCAATTTGTTTCAGACTTTAGAAGAAACATTAGTAGGCTTAGATTATAGAGCGTATAACTGTTACCGGCAGATCATATCATTGTTACATTATCAGTACATTGTCATATCATATCTTAACCTACCGTCTTAATGGTTTTACTGTTGTTTGGTTGAATATTATTACTTGGAGAACATCGATAAATAACCCAAATTTCCCAATTTTCTTGATACACTACAGGTTAGAGAGACAGGTTACATATAGCGATTGCGACTTATATTATCGTGGTTTGTAGTGAGTTTAATGCTATTTGATAGGCACTACATGAGTCAATTGCTGTTCTCTTTATATATGATAAAATTCATTGACGGTCGGCAGATTAGTGTGCAGTATTGTGTGGTACCGATAGTGTGCATGATTGTGGCTGATAACTAAGCATTTCCTAAAGAATGCGCCTCATACGTGAATCATAAGCCTTACCGACTTACCGTTGTGTTTAGTATAAGTCATATCTCTGTTTACCTAGATAGAGCGCCACGTCCTAAAGGAACTGTTAATATTTCCCGAAAGTGAATAATATTTGTCAGAAATTATTTATTAACGATCAATCGAATAATACAGTAAGCTTACACTGCAATAACAATCTAAGCCCTCCGAATCCAGTCTCCCGGGTATATCCAGCGGGTGAATGGACGCGCACTAGGCTGGCTTTGGCTAATGTTGTGTTTATTGGTATTAAATACTTGTCATATGCTAAAGTCTATTTATAAACCAAAAGACATATAAATTTTGGCAGGTTAAACTGCTAATGGTCTTCAAAAGCGCGTACAACCTGGAATTCTTCACGTGAGGGTAAACTGCAAAGTGAAATATAATACACTTACTGTACTGTACTTAATTATTAGACAGCGATAATTCAGTTAATTTTTTTTTTTTTTAATAACTACACCCCAGTCGGGGTAAAATGACTGTATATTAATTAATTTTAATTAAATACCAAATAATATTATATACACCGAAATAACATGATAATTATTGAAGTCGATACAGTACAGTTTAGTTAGGCCTTATATTGATTTATTATGGTTGTGCTAAGGTTGATAAGGGTGGACAAAGTGTACATGAAAGACAGTGATAGCGGTCCGAGCATGAGTGCTGGCAGAATCGGCAGACACAGTTCTGTGACAGCGGTTGAAAAGGAGTTTGATCGGTGCAGAGTTTAAAATGAAAACCATGGGAAGTTGTCCGAGTTACAACGTGTCGGTTTTTCTGATTTTGGCGTTTCCATATGTCCGAGGTGAAAGCGGGCCCGTTTATAAAACCTTGTTGGATGAAATTGATGTTTACGTATTGGACTGAGGTGGATTTGCAGCTGTGGTAGACAGCTTGGAGCCACCGAGGGGTAACGAATAAACACTAGATCTATTACACTTTCTCCCTGGGGTGAGATGTAGGTAGGAGCAGATGGATCATTTAAACAATAGAATCCGAGTTGATTTAAATTATCTGATAAACATGCTCCACGGTTACCCTTATCCAATCGACAGTTGAAATCGCCGGACACCACTATAGGTTTACTGTAGTCAGCGAATGAGATTGCTCGGTTAATAGAGAGAGTTATATCTTCTAGCACAGTATCAGGGTTAAAGTAAAACACACTAAAATATCCCGAATTTGTTTTAATTGCTATGTAATTCCGATCCAGAGACACGATAGATGGATTCAAACACGGTTTGCATAGAATAATTATACCTTCGGACGGCCGACCCCGGGTGTGTTTCAGCGCGGGTTGGATAAATGAGTAATAGTTTGGAAAATCAATTTCTGACTTACAATATAAAGTTTCGGTGAGGAGTAAAACATCTGCACTACTGCTTAGTTCATTGTCATCGACATTATCGCGAATAAACTGTAGGCCCTCAACATTCCAGAGAACAATGTTGAGGAGGCGCCCCGTACCTACTGGGGGTTGTGTTGTTGGGTTTGATTTGATTCGTTGAGATGAGAGTCCGAATGAGTAAGTGCCATTTGTCCCGTAGGAGGCCACATTTGGTTGCCGAGATCCCCATTCTCTCGCGGTCTGACTCCATACCGAGCACGTTCGTCACCGCGTAATTGATAGTTTTGGATGGTTATTCCGCTATCCCAAAGTAGGGGATCCATGATTCGATCACGATCGGACTGGTTGCACACAATGTGAAAGCTATTAAACGTTGGGTTTTCCATTCTCGACGTTACAGGGTTGACTTCACTAAAGGGTACTCCTTCAGCGGTTAGATACGATGTGATATCTTCAGCAGTTGTTGACGGTACTAGTCTGCCGATATGTATGTGGGCATTACGTGGGGGTGACGGTGCTGCGCGAAGAGGGCCTCCGACCTTAACGCCGCGAGCGACTGGCGCGGTGCCCGGGGGTCTATAATATCGAGGAGGTCCTGGAGGGGGAACAGATGTTTGTGTACCGGGTGGGAGTCCCTGAGTGTTACCGGTAGGCCTTGCAGCATCAGCATATGAAACCAAGGTACTGGTAGGTGGGGGCGGGGTAACGGATCTGGAAGACTGGAGCTTTATCAGGTTGTCTTTCGAGGATATCGATTCCTGTTGAGCATTTGCGAGCCTACCCAAACAGGAGGTGAACATGGCCGACATGTCCATCAGTTTATCCGTTACTAGTTTCTCATCTTCATTAGATACACTCTTTTTCAATTTGGCATTCCTGAATAGTCTGAGGATTTCTTCTTGGTGCGCGCTAAATTTATCCGGATCCATAAGAAGATCAGCAGTACAGCAGTGAGTCAGTCACACAGCAGTACCAAGCGTACAGTCTTACAGTCTTACAGTCCCAGTATTTTAGTCAGACAAGTGTTTTGGTTATAATAGAATAAGGTTAGCTAATTGTTTTAACTGTTAACTAACTTTAACTTTAACTTGTTAACTAATTCAGTTAATTGGATCTTTGTTGTGAATTATTTATCTTTTAAAGGATTTATTTTTTTGTTATCGACATAATTTATTAAAATTGGCCCAAATTCTGGCTATTTGTTAGGCACGTTGTTTCTTGGTGAAAAATGCAACGCTCATTTAAAAAGTGAGCCTTTGTGTAATCTTATTACCAAAGTCCAGCGCCACCTAGCACCACCCTGCAGTCACTGCAGTTGAAAAGTGTGTGCATGATCTAGTTACTATGGCAGGCGGCTGGCAAGAGGAAACGCGGTGTTCAGTCATGGACATTCCGAAACGTAAAAACCGAAATTGAAAGAAACGAAAATCTATCTAAGGCAGATTTAGATTGTGAACTGTGAAATTTTTGGACCGCATTATTAAAACAATTATTTTTCAGGCTCTAAACTTTTATATTCTTATTTTAGGCGGAATGGGGAGTCGTAAGAATTCGCAGTTTTCGCAAATTAGTGTTTTTGATGAAACCGGTGAAATGCTACGAGAAATTTCTTGTCTCGATGGAGAAAATATTGATGATAATTCGAAAACAGTAATACCCAATCATAAAGTAGAACGTGGTAACAACAGAGCGGATATTGTAGAAATGAATTACAATAACAGAGAGCAACCAAAACAATGGATTTCTAGTAATTGTAATAATCGAAATTCATCAAAAAGGTCAACATTGTCTCACAATGTAGGAAAACAAACAGTAACACCAATGTTACCATACCAACCTATATCCATAACTCCTAGATTTAGTCGAACTCCTGTATTAATTAGTGTATCTTCTAGAAAGGATTACCCAACTCAAACTCCTCTCATTGGTTCAAACATAGGAACTTCCCTATACAGTTTGACTAATCGCAGCTTCTCTTCGGAGTTTATCGATGGTATAAATAATGACACGAATGCAAATAATGAAGAATATGGTGATCAGAGCGGTGTTTACATGGCAACATTACGTTCGGATTGTAAGCCTCCATTTCTGTGCAAATGGTCTGAATGCTACCAGGTGAGTGAGCTACCAGTTGAGTGAGCTACCATGCGAGTGAGCTACCAGGTGAGTGAGCTACCATGCGAGTGAGCTACCAGGTGAGTGAGCTACCAGGTGAGTGAGCTACCAGGTGAGTGAGCTACCAGGTGAGTGAGCTACAAGGTGAGTGAGATACCAAAGCTACATCGCTCAAGCCTCTATCCGTTTGGCAAATGCTGATACAAGCATAAACTAAAAATTTTGAAATTCCCGCGCGCACTACAATTAACAGCTAAGCTAAACTAAGCTAAGCTTAGCTAAGCACCATTATTGTACAGTAGCCTGGTGGTGTGTGAGGTTTTTCTTTTTAATATAACTTTTATGTGTCTTTTTATATCTTTGTCTAGTTTGTCATTAGAAAAAGCACATAGCAGTCTAAAAAAAACCAGCTGAGAATGGTTATATGAAGTAATACAGTCAAATATATATCTTCATATTCTCTATTTCAAACATTTATTTCAATATGTACATGAATTTTTGTTCGATATGAAGTTATTATCTTCACATTGTTCCGCTTCAATTACAAATTCAATATTATACTACCATATATATACTTATATATATATATATATGTATACGTATACGTATATACTACCTTATATATGTTACAGCTATTTCACCACTTGTCAATATTTGTGACACACATTGAAAGCACCCATGTGGAAACACAGAAGAAAAATGGAAATTACATCTGCAGATGGGCTGGTTGCCAACGGCAACAGAAGTCATTTAACGCGCGATATAAACTGATTGTTCACATGAGAGTCCACAGTGGGGAGAGACCCAACATATGCCCCGTGAGTCATTCAAATATATCCCAATAGATAATTGAATAAAACAGATTCAAAGTCTGTCAACAATTAACTGCTGCATGAACAATTAAGATTTTTTTTTAATATTAATTATTATTAAATAATTAATTATTATTTATTTTAAAATTAATAATTATTAATAAATAAATTACTCAAACTAATTTCAGGTTGAGTCTTGTAATCGGATGTTTTCTAGATGGGAAAATCTTAAGATTCATTTACGGAACCACACTGGAGAAAGGCCCTACCCATGCACAAACCCAATGTGTAACAAAGCGTTCAGTAACAGCTCAGGTACGTAAAATAGTAAATGAATAGGATAATTTTTTAGTTTATTTAAACTCCGTTCACTGTGTTATCTTCCACTATCTGTTTTCCAAGTCGCCTTGGTTTCCATTTATCGATCAGTTAAGGATGAAAGCCAGGGTGGTGGTGCTAAGATGCCATAATTAAAAGCACTTTACCCAAATAGTGCTGCCCAATCATGGAATCGAACCGGGGCCTCTTGATTGGTAGCACAGGAATGCCCACGCCTAGAACGAGCTACTGCTTGGTAAAATAGCCAATAAAAACTAAATACTAATTACAAATTACAATATATATATATTTTTGAATTAAAGTTTAATATCCGATCTAGAGAGATCCCAAGGAATCCAATTCATTCATACCGTATGTACACTGTACAGTACAGTGACATTGATTACATAGACAACTATTTACGACAACAAATTACATAATGCCTTAAGACAGTTTGTGTTTGTATGTATTTTAATCTGTTACGAAATCTATTATTTTTTTCAAAATTTTTGCCTTAATATATTAACTTCAAACTATTTTTTGGTGAATTATTTGTTATATATTTCTTTGTTTTTGTTATGTATTTTTAAAAATGGACATATGTTAATTTATCTGTGCCAGTGTTTTTGTGGTCGACTTATATATGTTTTCGTTGACTACACAATACTAAAATTAAACTAATTTCATTGAAATATCGCGTTTTAGATCGCGCCAAACATATGAGAACGCACATTGACAGCAAACCATATGTATGTCAGCTGCCCAACTGTACGAAAAGGTACACTGACCCCAGTTCCTTGCGTAAACATATGAAGCTACACTCGAACGCATCTCAGTTATTAGACTCTGTATCTAAAACATCGTCGCAGTTTCAAGTCAGGAAAAAGGTGCCTCATAATGTGATATTAATCGGTTACGTATCTATTTTCTTCTGAGTTATAATTACTCGAAATATAGAAAGTAAAATAAGTAAATAGGCCTAATTATGGCAAGAATAGGCGAGAATCAACGAATTTATGCGTAATGTTAATGTATCGCAAATTGTGAAAAATTCGCCAATATACCGTACAGTATATTAAATAAAATTGCATAAATGTTACTGTAGGAAGTCAAGTTAAACATCGTGTGAAATATTTTTCTGGGTAACAGATAAAATTATATTTAACTAACAAGTCAAACTTTCATTTTAAATTTGTTATAGTTGAAAACAAAGAGCAATCAACTTTCACCTATAATAAATACAACAATCTTACCTCAACCTACGCAACAGTCATACCCAAACCAGTACTATATGCAACCCTTAGCTGTCAGTGGTAACTCATTCCCATTGGACAGTATCCTCACTGTGGGATGTAACTCTGACCAATCTGAATGCAAGAAATATCCGTTGGTGCATACAGACACCCAGGACAGCGGATTGGGCGCCTCATTGTCCACAGGTAAGACATTATTTATTATGTTTGTATATGTTTGTATATGTTTGTTTATATTGAATATCGTAGCTTAAGTGTCATAAGGATAAGGCCCTAAGTCAAAGAGCCTACAAAAGATATCGAAAGATATATTATGATGGCCTTTCTGCAGTAAGATATTGCCCAATAGGAATGTCGGATTTCACTTTACCACGTAATAATCATCACTTCCCATTGGATAAAATATTCAAAACTTCACCAGCTAATACAGCATGTCTTAAAGCAACGATATATATATATGAATTAGATGGTGTTTCTTTTTATTCGAAGTTTTTTTAACATGTAAAACATACAATATTGGTATAAATATATAGAAAAATATCCCCTCACCAAACAGTTAGACTATCACCAGCTGATAGGTTGGTTGCTAGGCTACCAACCAAACATAACACACATAAACAGCTATTTTTTCCAAAATTGTAACATTACTCAACGTCATTAGTATTAACAGTGAGTTGTTATTTAGCACTTTACAACTTTTGATGACATTACAGCATTGTATTGGCCTGTAGTACATTTAGTATTGTATTGGTGTTGTAATGTCCCTTGTTTATGTATAACCAATGACGGCGAGCTGTAAAGTTACGGCGTCATTGGTTACCATGTAAACAATAGGTGGCATTTATAATTAATTGCCTGACAGCCAGATAGGCCTACTGCATTACCTACCGGTAGGCGGTGTATAGCTATTAGTAACCAGGACCTATACATTAACATGGCTCCAAACGCCACCATAAATATAAGCTAACATATTTATAACATAATTTATGTCATTTTTACATTTATTTATGCAGCAACTAATTTAATTTGTTCAGTTTCTATCAGTTATAATATATATACAATCATTTCGTAATGTTAAAATTTTGGAATGAAACTACATACATAGTTGTTGCAAAGTACTTTACAGTGTTCTGAACCTCGTGGCTTTATTTCCACTCACCCACTAACGTTCGTTCGTGTAACAAAGCCACTCGGATATCATCACACTGTAAAGTGCTACTTTACACACCAGTATGTAAATAGTTATTACAGATGACGCCGTAGTTGTTAAGGTTAAAGTCGTCCCCACACCCATCACACAACCTGGGCACGTCGCAGTTGTCTCTGAATATGTAAATTAGTACTGAATATAATATAATAATATAAATTATGATTATACAACATGTTTTTTTAATTCTTATAGGTAATATGAGTTCTCGTTGTGAAACTTCTACAACTTTTTCCAATAAAGATAAATTTCTTGGTGAGGTTTCAGTATTGAGTTCCAAAACTTTCGCACAAAGATCCCAAACACTCAGTGCTAATATATTCCAGTTACCAAGGATATAGAAGAATGGAGACAGCAAAGCAACCTACAGTAACTGACTTATTTTGTGATTGTTTCCTCTGTTTTAATGCTTTTGAAAAAAAAAACTAAAATTTTAAATTATAATGATTAAAGACAATGATATAAATATCAATACATTCAGTACTGTATAATAATAATAATATAATAATATATAATAATAATATTATATAATAATATATTTTTTGAAGGAATTCAATTAATCTGAAATTTTTAATTTTTTTTAATTTTAATTTTTTTAATGTAATTAATAGTTTTATTTTTTAAGTTTTTGTATTTGGTGCTAATAAAATTAATATTTACACGAAACAAAATTAATTAATGTTAACTAAAATTAATTGGCTTAAAAAAGGATATTATTGATAGCAAGAGAGATATGAATCCCTTAAGAACTTACACTCAATTTATTTTGTACGTAAGTCTAAGTATCTGCTTAAGGGAGGGGGGGGGGGGGGGGGGGGGTAGTAGCGCATTTTCTGACCAAAAAGACTAATTTTTGAAACATATGCAATCTGATGCAGAATTTCATGCTGAATCCAAATATGGAAACCGTTTTCCGATATCTTGCTTAGTTTTCAAGATATCTGGGATAGAATATACTGGCTCCAATATATCGCGATATCAGTAAAGGCAATGAAGTTTGGGATTTGCATTCAATTTCTGCAAATTTCTGTGCTCAGTGGTGCCAATTGGATGTCTCCATGAGAAAGAGCACAAAATTTTAATTGAGAAGGTATTTTTTATGATTATTGGAGCTACTGATCAGTTTATAAGACAACTTCAAGTCTCCGGAATGAAGACGGAACTCGAATAAGCGACTCTGCGGTCTTTGCGCGATTACACGGAATAGACTTATCGGTCATCGGAGATCTTCAAAATGTATAATCTCCAGTTCTAGTGGTCGTACGAAGTTCGTTTTAGGCTCATTCGAAAGCTCTTTTCTTAGAGAACAAAGGTACCATTTGATTTAAGCAAAATGGTTGTAAAGCAACATAACATGAATTTGGGTAAAATATGCCTTGCAAATTTTGTTCAAGTTATGATTGCTCAGGCAGCTTTCAAGAGTTTGCCAAACCAAATGGTAACTTTAGTCTCTGAGAAAAAAACTTTCGAATGAGCCCAAAACTAACTCGGTACGACCACTAGAACTGGAGATTATGCATTTTGAAGATCTCCGATGACCGATAAGTCTATTCCGTGTAATCCCACAAAGACCGCAGAGTCGCTTATTCGAGTCCCGTCTTCATTCCAGAGACTTGAAGTTGTCTTATAAACTGATCAGTAGGTCCAATAATCATAAAAAAAATACCTTCTTAATTACAATTTTGTGCTCTTTCTCATGGAGACATCCAATTGGCACCACTGAGCACAGAAATTTGCAGAAATTGAATGCAAACCCCAAACTTCATTGCCTTTACCGATATCGCGATATATTGGAGCCAGTATATTCTATCCTAGATATCTCGAAAACTAAGCAAGATATGGGAAAACGGTTTCCATATTTGGATTCAGCATGAAATTCTACATCAGATAGGATATGTTTCAAAAATTCGACGTTTTGGTCAGAAAATGCGCTACCAAATTGCTGCAAAGCTATACAATAGGATTCTACAGTATTAAATCGCATCAGGGATCCCATTGAGAGACTGCTCCGTGGAAATCAGAATGGGTTCCGTAAAGGTCGTGGGACCATGGAGCCCATTTTGGCACTTAGAAGGATAATTCACAGTGGGGCTTAACTTGGTTTTTGGCAAAGGTTCATGTAAACAAGTTTTTTGAGCTTAGTTGGTCCCCTAATGTAAAAATTGACAAAAATTAAAATATTTCATGGGTGGCTTTTTAAATTAATACTATTTAAGTAATTATTTAATACTAATCATATTACTAAATTTCATAACTTACTCCCCCAAACATATTGACAGGTTTATTTTGCTCCATTGGTGTCACTTTGTTCACAAAATAAAAAAAATAAAAATTTCATGGGTGGCTTTTAATATAATGCTATTTAATTATTTATTTAATACTAAATATTATTACCTTTAACAAAGGATGTTACCCCTTTCCTGAAAACAAGTTTTTTTGCTCTAATCATGTCTCGATGAATAAAATATAAAAAATTAGAAAGTTTCATGGGTGGCTTTTAATATAAATGCTATTTAATTATTTATTTAATACTAAATATTATTACCTTTAACTAAGGATGTTTGTTACTCCATCCCATACATGAAAACAAGTTTGTTTGGCTCCAAGCATGTCTTGATGAATAAAATACAAAAAATTAGAAAGTTTCATGGGTGGCTTTTAATATAAATGCTCTTTAATTATTTATTTAATACTAAATATTATTACATTTAACAAAGGATGATTGGTACTCTTTCCCATACATGAAAACTAGTTTTTTTGGCTTCAAGCATGTCTTGATGAATAAAATATAAAAAATTTGAAAGTTTTCTGGGTGGCGTTTAATATTACAACTATTTTATTATTCAATTAATACTAAATATTATTACTTATATATCTATACAGTACTGTATTTAAGCTCATTATTTATACAATGAAGGACTGGCGTAGATCAGCAGTTGTAAGATATGGACCAGACCACAATCTTCGTAAAAAATCCCATATTTTCAAACATTTTATCTATAATCTATGTATTTATTTACTTTTTCTATTAATATAATTCCTCAACTGCGGTGGTCAGTAACATTGTATCAATAATCATGGTGTCTTACCTACAACTGTACTCTTTCTATATAATTGTTTATTTTTAAGGCATATTTTTCATTCATTCATTCTTAAGTGGTTATTAAGTTAAATATAAAATAAGAACATCGATCTTATTATAAATTTATAAAACATCACAAACTATTTAATTTGATTTCTTACTTAACCTTACACACTGCAGATAATGGTGCGCCATTATCTGATATACCTTAATGTATACATGTATATAGACTAATGTTGTTAGTGGACTGAAATGTTTATTTCGTTCCTGAAAAATGCCACATGATTCTAAGTTTGGGTTATTTTCTGAACAAGCATCAGAAGAAGTCCATGCGGACTTTGAAAAAAATTATAAAGTTTTAGAAGTCATCCAAGATACGCAAATGAGCTACTTCGAGCAGTTAAGGAATATAATTCGAAACATGTATAAACTATTTTTGGTTTTTAATGGAGTATACTGTACTGTAGGTACTGTATATCAAAATATTAAAAAAATTTTAGTATTAATTGGATAAATAAATAGTTGTATTATTAAAAATTACCAATGAAACTTTCTATTTTTTATATTATAATCATCAAGACATGCTTGGAGCCAAAATAAACTTGTTTTCATGAATGGGATAGAGTAACAAACATCCTTTGTTAAAGGTGATGAATTATTTCACTATAAGGTAGCATTTGTAGTTTAACTTTAACGTAAAAACTTTTGAAAATCCGACGTATTTTGATTAAGTTACAGTAATGTAATATGCCTATTCATATTTGTACACATAAAACCCTTAGGTACTCTCGTGGCGTAGTGGTCAGATGGTTAAGGCGTTGGTTACATTACGTAGGTTACGAGTTCGAATCCCAGTCGGGAAATTTGTATTTTGGGGCCATTTATTTTCGTGTGGTGCTAATTGGTAGGCCAATGAGAAGCGTACAACGTAGCGAATAATGAGCCAGGCCAATCATAGGGCATAAATTACCTTATTGCTCAAATGTGAGGCAGTGGAAAATTCTGTTAGGATTCCATGTCCCAGATTAGTGTAAGGGCCGGACTGCGTTGAACGATGAGCTGGGCCAATCATAGAGCACGAAGCACTTCATTGCTCAATGGTGAAGCTGTGGAAAATTCTGTTTAGTTTCCATGTGCAATTTCTAGTATAAAAAGGCCGGTTTGCCTTCGGTTATCACCTTATAACACACACTCTTACTGTCGTTATTGCTACCCCTTCGATTCCTAAATTGTTATTAGTTTATTTCGGTTTCTTGTTGAAACTTTATTTGATAAATCCTTTTGTAAAACTGTAAATATACTGCAATTTCCTGACATGTTTTCTTTTGGTCCGACTTCGGGACAGCCGAACATCAGGGAGATGGCAGCCTAGATCGTTAGGCCGTAAGCAACGCAGGGAAGGGATGTCCACAACACGCTAGCGCCCACATTGGATTGACCGCGCACCCCCTTTGCCCCTTCGAAATACTCCACTTGCTATGCAGCGCCCGCTTTGTGAGAAGGTAAGACTTTGTTCGACGCCCTTGCCCGCCGTAAGACCTATAGATCAGGGTAAGCGTGACATCGTACTGGACGCCGCAAATTTAGGATCAAATAATTATATCCAGACACCCCCCCCCCCCCCCTTCTTGTCAGTCCTACGAACCCCTGGGTTAACCTGTACTTCCTACAGGTGCGAACTATTGCCATTCGTCAGTACGCGAGTACATATTAGGTACGGACAGCATATGTTCCATAATTTAGTGATTCGTAGCACTGACTGTTTGGTACCGGTTCGCTTTGTAGAACGTACATTAGTACCCCCCCCCCCCCCCCCCCTGTCTGGAGTTAGCTATTTGATCAGGCAAGGAGCATTTCTGCTACCGGCACACTGCTTGGCCTAGGGAGGTTTATTAATATCCTACCGCGCCTTGCCACGTACTGATAGGTATTGCTGCTAACTACCGCAGCAACAAAGTTCTAGAATTAAATTAGTATACCAGATCAGCTAACGTACGGTAGCGATTAACCCCTATTCTTATCTTACAACCAGAATCTGGTATTAGTGCCGATCACGGGTGTAGTTACTAACACTGTGGTTGCCCATTGGGTTGTGGATAGGAAGGAGAGAGCTTTGACGTCATTCGTGAGTATAAAGTTCTACAAACGCGACTAGTTTATTTTAGTAGCTAGCGCACGGTATCATTTTAGTCAGAAAATCACTAAAACCTAGTAAAAGGAATTACCCGAAATTGTTTTATTTGTAACACACCCACACACACACGCCCTAAAACATATTGCCCTTAAAGTTCTACTAGCTATAGCGTACTATACATTACTTTAGGTGGAAATTATCTGTATTTGTAAAATTAGGATCTGATTTAGTTGCGGCACAATAAGGAGTATTTCACTTTCGTTATTAAACTGTTGTTTGTCTGGACAACGGTATTGTTACATTTAGGCCTGACCCTTTAGACTGATTTCGTACAGGGGGATCAGTTATTGTTACATTTAGGTACGACCCCTTTTCGACTGATTTAGGACTGTCAGTGTTGTTACGCTAGGTCTGTTAACCCACTAGCTCGTATATAAACCATATAAATCACACCGCGGCAAGTTACTGTATTTAGGACTGTCAGTGATAGTTAGGATTCGCTGCGCGGGGATTGTTTTCCCGTGAGTTTGGTCTGTTACTGTAACTGTACATCTGCCTCACCGGTTAGAGGACAGGTATCCTTCTGTCTAGTACGTAGGCATTAGACCCGCTCACGTACATAGAATAGATACAAGGCTCTGTTCCTCGCCAGTAGTCGTTTGTGTACTATATCTGTTTGTTTAGATATCCTGGACTGGGATTTGTTGTCAGATACTGTACAAGCCCGTATACATTACTAGAGTCTCATAGTAAGATACATCGTTACTAGGATCTGGTAAGCGGTATACTACTGGACCCTTACAGTAGGAAGTATATTATACAAATTCTGAAATTAGTGTATAGTACTTCTATCGTAGCGTATAGTATAATTTAGAATTGTTAGCTATTGAAAGTAGGAGATATTTAAAAATTAAGGTTAGTAAATTTAGTAATTTAGAACGTCCCCTGCTTCAGTAGGCTTTTAGGGTAGCTAGTACTTTCGTATTTAATATTTGACTAGCTAACAGTTAGTTTGTAGCACTTTGTTTTACGCCGTGTGTGTGCGGTGTTACTTTTCGGTACTTGAAAAGGTACATAGGGTTTAAAGACCAATTTGTATCGGTACCTAGGAAGATTTTCGTAAGCGTAGAAGTAAAACTCTCACCTTCGACCTTTTCAGGACTCAAGGACTCATTTCTGGACCGCTTCGAGGATTAGACCGCTTTTCGCAAAGTTTGGGAGACAATAAATTCGTCCGCGCCGCCGAAAAACGGAAAGACCCACGTCCGGTTTGTATTTGGGAATTTGTACGACTGGAAGATCAAAGGAACGTAAGTTTTACGACTCGCGTCGTTCAAACTTAAGAAAGCACAGTAGTACTCAAAATTTGTGGGTTTCACTGTCTATTTAGTAGTGTTGTTGGTACTTATTTTCCCGTTAGACGTTGCTGTTTGGCCTATTGTTTATACTTGTTGATCTACATTTTGTTAACGTATACCGTTATCTCACTTATTCGTACAAATTTAGCCGGTAGGCTAGATTACTACTTATTTTATTATATACCTTGTTAGTTTATTTGTACCGGTTAGGGTATATATATGATATATATATATATCAAGGTAAGTTTGACATTTGTACATTTCGACATTTTGACATTTCGACATTCTGACTTGTTGATTTATTTGTACCGGTTAGGTAAGTTTGACACTTCAACATTCAGACACTTTGACATTTTATTACCCGTACTTGACGTATATAATAAGACATGAGTGACACACCCCATTCGACGAGATACCCACCTACCGACTATGACTCGTGCGACCCGGACAGATCGACAGTAGACGAACCGAGAAGGAGAACCCGAGATTCCACCGATGTCACACCGCTTGCGTCGCCGGTACCCCGAACGGAAATACCGGAAGCCGCAACGCGTGGCGACGGCAGAATCGAAGATTTCCTTACCGTCCCGCAGACTAGATCACGGGAACCGGACATGGTAAGTTCGACTGGAAGCCAGGAGAACGTTATTAGAAGTATAGGAGGACACATGGCCCAGATTACTCGGAACCTCGGAGAAGGTTTTCGCGTTTTACGCGAGTTAACCGCCCCGATGTCGAGATACGAGTTCTACACCTTACAGGTAAGGATAGAAAGTAGGGTACATGCCTCCGTAGATAAACTTAAAGGTTTGCACGAACTTGCAGAGTTGCGTGGCGACAACTTTACTCAGGTAAAGATAGTAGATAAATTGGTAAGTGCGAGAGAAAGCCTTATCCAGTTTAAGTCGGTGATAAGATTGGCTCAACAGGAGCAGTTCGACCAACTGCTAGGTGAGTCAGTTTCGGACGCGTTGTTACAACCCGAAGAGGAAGAAGAACTCTACTGCCTGGACGGAAGGTTGGAAACGCTGACCAATTTTCTTCGTAGATGCGGCGTACCGATCGACGAACCGGAAGTCGAACCGCGAGGGACGACGGAAGTTCTCACTACGGAAGGCTCGCGAGCCTACCAACATCCACCACGGGATAGATCGTTCGTTAGCGTACGGAGCGACGTTGGCAACGTTGGCGACGTTAGTAGAACAGCGTCTGGAATTACTCGACAACAACAGGAGGTTGCACGCCGACAACAAGTCGCCGAGGAAGAAGCGCGACACCAGATGGCACAGATTGCCATCGAAGGAGAGAAACAACGTAGAGAAGACGAGGCAAGAATTGCACAACTCAAGGCGCAAGCTGAATTCGAAGCATCAGAAATGCGTAGACTGGAGGAGGACTTAGCGCGAGAAGCAGCAGCCGACGAGTTAGCACGGCAGAAGGCAGCATCCGACGCTCGTGCCAAGTTGGAGGCGCGGCAAATAAACGCTCGATTAGCTATACAGGAAGCGGAATTAGCGGCACAACAACAGGACGCAGATCGACGCGAAAGGGAGATGCAACTACAGTTCGAATTGAATCGTAGATCGCGCGAGACAGCGAACGCGCAAGCGGACCTCGAACTCGACGCGAGAGATAGATCTATGAGATCGCGGACTGGACACGACTTGTCTGCCCTGGATCGTATGGAAGCTCGATATCGCGGAATACAAAAGCGGATCGAGGAAGGAAGCGTGGGAGCGATAGATCGAGGAGAGGAGTTCGTCGCGGATTACTGTAAACGTTTTCCCCAAGTTATTCCTATGCTCAAACCCACGACTCCGATAAAACCGGTCTTTGTTACGAAACCTAAGGAAATAACGCCTGTGCGTTCGACGCAAGGCAACAGGTTTGTTGTGACGGAATTACCGCAACCTAGGGCGACTTCATCGCCAATTTTAGCAGGTAACATAACTAGTCCACCTACAGTAAGTCGTAGTCTACTTGTAGGAAGAGAGGAACCTGCGTTTATGACCATTAAACAGGTGAGTAAACCATTACAAGTTAAACCTGTGACGTGCTGTGCAAATCCAGTTATTTACAGACCGACTACGAAACCCGACTATTTCACTCGACCGTTGACACAATGTTCGACGCAACCTACGACTTCGTGGAAGGCTTGCGAGCCTACCGAACTACGGAGGAGGATGGATGTGGGTAGTACCCACGGGATCGGACAACGTATAGCGAGACCTACGACTTCGTGGAAGGCTTGCGAGCCTAACGAACTACGGAGGAGGATGGATGTGGGTAGTACCCACGGGATCGGACAACGTATAGCGAGACCTACGACTTCGTGGAAGGCTTGCGAGCCTACCGAACAACGGAGAGCCGTAGATTCCGGACCACAACGGACGAGACCCAGAATAATACGTCGGACACGAACCCGCCAACCACCTTATCCGGACGACAGCGATTCATCCAGCGACTCGGAGTCGACGGAACGGGAAGTATTCCGTACTGGAGCGGCGGAAGATTGCAAACGAGAGGAAAGATCAACGAACCCCTATATCGACAATCCACCACGAGAAACACCCCAACAGAAACCCACGTTGAAACCAGCGGAAACGATCAGCGCTAAACAGTTCACCGAGATGACGGACAGAATAGCTCAACTCGAAGAACGACTCGAAGCGCAACCGTCGGATCGATCACGGACCAGCGTGGAGTTGGAACAACCTAGACAACATCGACCACCGAGGAGAGAACAGGAGACTAGACGGACTCCGACACATCGAGAGGAAGATCCCGTTAATAATTCCTACCGACGAACAACGCGCGGAAGGGAGCGACTGGACGACGCCACCGAACAGGGACGCGGACAGTTGGATTTAGTTAGCGAGATTGCGAAATTCGCGGCTAGACACGGATTACCGGCACAGCAACCGCCGAAGTTCTCTGGCAACGCGAAACACTGGCGCACACTGGTAGACTACGTAGAGTCCCAGATCGCTAAGTATGCTTTCACCTCGACGGAGAAGTTTAACTACTTGCTCCAAGTCCTGTCTGGTGAGCCGAAACGATTAGCGGAAACCTTTATTGGTGTTCCCGATGCCTTTGAGTTGGCGTACGACCGTTTATATTCGATTTACGGAGGTAACGTCGCCATGGCTAAATCCATCATTGAAGACCTCTGCAGAGGAGGCAACATTTCGAGACCGATCGACCTTTTACGACTCGCGGACGAAATAAAGAACGCTATAGGGACTTTACGGTCCATTGGACAACTCGAGTACGCTAACGCACCGACGGTTCTCATTCGAATAATCGGTCGACTTCATCATCGACTACGACGAGAATGGCGACGCATCGAGTACCAACGCGAAGAGGCCGGAGGGTTATTAAAACTCACCGATGTCTATCAACTTATTTCACGGGAGGCCGTGATCGAGACTCGATCGAACTATACCGATCACCATATCGCGGCGGAAGGGATAGCTGTTTCTGCGCCGAATCGGACTAAACCATTTCCGACGAACGCGAAAGCCGTTACTTACGCCACCCCTACTGAGACTTCTAAAGTTCTGACGCCTATCGGCACCACGCAGCCACGACAACAGTTGCCGGCGGACTTTGTGGGATGCTCATACTGCGAGCGGAACGGCAGAAACCATAGCGGACATAAACTACGTGGATGTCGCGCTTTTAAAGAGTTAGGGATCGAGGAGAGGAGACTCCAAATCCGATCTCTAGATTCCTGTTGGAGATGTATGAAGATAGGACACGTCCGGAAGGATTGCCCGAGCGACGATACATGTTCTTTGTGTGGACGTAACCATGACGCGTTGCTTCACACGACCAGTCATACTCCGACCAGACGCTTTCGACAAGAGCATCCCGATAAAGCGGCTAGATGCGACGCGCTTTATAAGGAGCGTGCGCCGCGCGAGATCCGTACCTTTTATACCGACTGTATGGATCAGTCAGGATCATCGGACGAGGACGAGGAGGAAGACGACACTTTCTACGTGCATGCAGGTGAGGAACAGCCTTCGATAACGCTCCTCACACAGAACCAACTGAAAGGGTTTAGCGTGATTCCTATAAAGATTACCGGAACCCGAGGGAGCAAGCGTATATACGCCATCTTAGACTCTGCGTCATCGCATAGTTATGTCGACGAACAAGTAGCCGACGTAGTTACGGACTTGAGTCAAGGTAAGACTGCTCAGTATACTGTAAGCAGCATGCATGGTAAGAGAGCGATTCCTGTGACAAGAGTAAAACTAACTTTAGACACTCTTCTTTCCAAAGCGGAACACAGCAAGGAGGAGCGCTCATTACTTCCGGTAAGAAATTTGACCTTTGCAGCTACGAAGGACTTTAGTAACTTGCTCGGCCCTGTGCCAGAGCAATCACCGGAAGATCGTAAGTATTTCCGACACCTTGGAATACCGGAATGTCCTGTCAATTATTGTTCTATTGCGATGTTAATTGGGACAGACCAGTTTAACTTACATCAGGTATGGGAGACACGCCCATCTGTTATTACAGCAGGCAACCCCTACGCATGTAGAACTCCCATAGGTTGGTATACTAGAGCACCAATACGTTCACTAGAGGTAAGTGACCAGGAGGACGACGTTTTGAGTACGTGTAGTTTATTGACTAACACGATAGATAATTCTCCTTCACACTCCTGTGGTCCAATTGTACGGACGGCACTACGACAGACTTGCGTCACTCACGCAGACGCCACCGATACTGACGTAACCGATCTGGACACGACCATACGGACCTCTGACTTACAACTACTTGCAGTAGACCAGGTTGTATTGACTACTGAAGACCTGAGGGTTGTTGCTGTGGATGACTCGATGAACGAGGATTTTGGAAGGCTTGCGAGCCTACCGAAAAATCCAAAGGTCATTGACCCCACCCACCAGGCTTCGACACCGGTCGTTGATCTTGGAAGGCTTGCGAGCCTACCGATAGATCAAGAAGTTGTCAAACCGCCGCACGACGATTCGACGCCGACTAGTGACACCGGAAGGCTTGCGAGCCTACCAGACACATTGACACTAGCCACCGCAGCGGACGAAGACGTGGACGAGGACCATGGCGCAGTGCAAGCAGCGCTTGACCGACTGCTGACTGAACGGACCATACAATGGTTGGAACAGGACTCAGCAGAACCCGGTAGTTACGAGACCGCTATGTCAGAACAGGAAAAACGGTCATTAAATATTATGAGAGATACCATTCGCCAGACCGCGAATGGCCACTATGAGGTTGGTATGTTGTGGCGCGATGGACAACCTAAGCTCGTTAACAATTACCCGCTTGCTTTGAGGCGACTCAAATCAATAAGGCAGCGATTGTTGCGAGACGAGACGGCCCATATGCAATACAACGCACAACTTCAGACGTATCTCCAAAGGGGATACGCCATTAGGATGTTAAATCCTGAGGTAACTACAGACCAGACATATTACCTGCCACATCATTTTGTTCGACACCCGGACAAACCTGGCAAGGTGCGTGTAGTCAACGACTGCGCTGCACTTTACCAAGGGATGTCTATGAATAGCGAAATGATGGACGGGCCGAATATGAATAATTACCTCATGGGAGTCCTAATGCGTTTTAGACAACGCAAAGTGGCTTTCACCTGTGACGTAGAGGCCATGTTTCACCAGGTTAAGGCTTTGGAGCGGGACAGGGACAGTTTGAGGTTTCTTTGGTATCCGGACGGAAACTTACAACTTCCGCCAGAAACTTACCAAATGCAGGTAAGAGTATTCGGAGCCAGGGACAGCCCCAACTGCACAACCGCATTAGACAGACGAGACCAATTTGACCCAGAAGTAGTTCGGACCGTGGAACGAGACTTCTACGTGGATGACGGCCTCAAGAGTTGCGACACCTTGGAGCACGCTACAACCGTAGCACACCAACTCCAGGATTGTCTCGCTGAGGGCGGATTTCACCTGACGAAGTTCGCTTCCAACGAACCCGAACTGGTGAACTCATTTGACCCGACGGATCGTAGCGGAGGTGATTTAGACTTAGACCTAGAACCTCTGCCGACGACCAAAGTACTAGGACTTAGTTGGGACCCCAACACCGACAATTTTAGGGTACGTGTAAGGTCCAACGACCAGACTAGACCTCTCACTAAGAGGACTTGCTTATCGACCATGAGTCGATTGTATGACCCATTGTGTTTCATTAGTCCAGTGATCCTGCATGCTAGGATCATACTCCGCAGCATTTGGCAAGCCGGACTGGAATGGGACGATCCCATCCCAGAAAAGTTAGCTGAGCGATGGAGGGACTGGGAAGCCCAACTGACGTTCCTACAAGACTATACCATACCGAGGGTATACTTTCCTTTACAAACCACCTTTCCTGCTGATTTAGAGCTTCACAGCTTTAGTGACGCTAGCAAGGATGGATTGGGGGTTACCTTATACCTTAGACGACAAGTGACATCGGACAGCTACGATGTATCTCTCGTTACTTCAAGGGCTAGAACAATGCCATTGAAGTATATGACTGTACCTCGTGGGGAGCTGCAAGCCGGGACGATATCCACCGATATTGTCAGTCTAGTTCAACGCGAGCTGGAGGCTAACTTGAAGGTCACATATTGGACGGATGCGACGTTGGTACTTTGGTACATAAACAACGAAACATTTGAGTTCAAGACTTTCGTAGCCAACAGACGGGCTGAAATACTAGACCGGTCGCTCAAACAAGATTGGCGTCACTGTCCAGGGAAGCTGAACCCAGCTGACATCGCGTCACGGGGGATGCAACCACTTGACTTTTGTAAACCGGACAATAAATCCTTTTGGTTTAGAGGACCCGATTTCCTACAGCGACCATCAGACGAATGGCCACCGTTATTCGACGCGACAACCAACACCATACCAGAGGGTGCCGAGATAAAACTCGACAAGGTTGTCAAGTCTAAAGCGAAAGCCAACGCCAAGGTCAAGAGGAAAAAAGGACGGACGAAATCTGATGACCTGGACGCCAGACCTGACATTACGCCAGACGTCTCGCCAGACACTCGACCAGACGCTTGTACGAATCCTTCGCCGGATGTTCCGCGGGAGATTTCACCAGACGTTTCGCCGGATTGTTCACCAGATTACTCGCCAGACTATTCACCAGAAGAGACACCAGATTGTTCTCCGGATTGTTCGCCAGATTGTTTGATGGAACTCTCGACAGAATGTCTACCGGACGTCTCACCAGACTGTTCACCAGACATCTCGACAGACTGTCCACCAGACTGTCTACCAGATTTTAGACCAGACTTTCTGACAGAAGTTACGCTAGACAGACTTTGGGACCGACGACAGGACATTTCGCCGGATGTTCCGCGCTATGTCTCACCAGACGTCTCACCAGACTGTTCACCAGACGCTTCACCAGACTGTCTACTAGACACTCCATTAGAAGACCCATTGGAGCGGATCTTTAGAGACGTACCGAATTTGACTTCTTTGGACGACAGAGATGTGGCCACAGGGATTACACTCCGCTCGAAGAAGGTACTTGACTTACCTACAGGTAAAGTGGTGACTAAGGTTAGGAAGCTTACAGGCTCACAG
This sequence comes from Nemertoderma westbladi, assembly GCA_032718475.1. NCBI lineage: Eukaryota > Metazoa > Xenacoelomorpha > Nemertodermatida > Nemertodermatidae > Nemertoderma > Nemertoderma westbladi. Next base: position 122,567 of record JAUCBJ010007607.1, read on the forward strand.
GAACACACTGACACTGTAGAGTTGAAACCATTACTGCCAGTCGACACATTAGGTGCGGACGGCAAAGGTAAGACCGTAGAGATTGACGTACTTGGGGACTCAGACAAACCTACCGGAAGGCCCGTGGGCCTACCAAGTCCAGACAAGTATCCACACTACGACTACACCTTACCCGATGACGTCACTAACACTTACGTTGACAGGATAGTGAACCTAACTAGATCATGGACTGACGCGTGCCGCAAGTTAGCATGGCTCAAACGATTGAGACAATATGCCAGAGGCAAACGCGACTTTCCTAGAAGACTTACCTTAAAGGAAATTGACCACTGTGAAGTTGATATCATTAGACATTATCAATTGCGATATTTCGCACGAGAGTTCACAGCGATCAAACAAGGTAAACAGATTAAGTCTTCACCGATTTTGAGTTGGAGTCCGATTATTTACCGGGGCTTACTTTGTCACAAGTCCAGACTCCAAAACATCGACTTTGCACTTGACTTTAGGTATCCTATCATCATACCGCAACACCATGAGTTACAGCGCGCTATGATACTGGACGCACATGTACAACTCAAACACGTAGGTAGACACCACTGTCTATCACACTTACGCTCGAGGTTTGTACTGATTAGACCTAGTAAGGCACTGAGTTCGGTAACACGGAACTGTATTATTTGTAAGAAGGTGCACGCGAGGATAGGACACCAAGAAATGAGTGAACTACCATTAGCTAGATTACAGGCATTTAGACCCCCTTTCACTGAGACAGGGATAGACTGTTTTGGACCCATAATCGCGAAACGCGGAAGGGTACAGGTAAAACGTTGGGGATTGATCTTCACTTGCATGGCCAGCAGAGCTGTCCATATAGAGCGAGTGACAGACTTGTCCACCAATGCCTTTATCCTAGCCTTACGGCGATTTATCGCTAGACGTGGATTGGTCAAATCCATATACTGCGACCAAGGGACAAACTTTGTGGGTGCACGGAACGAGATAACCAGAGCTTTGAGAAAATTGGACCAAAACCAGATTTCCGAGGAACTACGTCCTCACCGTATTGTTTGGTTTTTCAATACTCCAGACAGTCCGTGGAGAGGCGGCGTTTGGGAAAGGCTGATTGGCTCAATAAAGACAGCTATGGCTAAAGTCGTACCGACGCAACACATCTTGACAGACGACCAACTGACGACGTTACTAATAGAAATCGAAGCAATCTTAAATACCAGACCGATCGCTTTGATCCCAGACAATAACGACGTACAGTTTGCCTTGACACCAGCGCACCTGCTTATGCAGGCGCCGACGACACTGTTGCCCATTTCGGTACCCGTTGATAGTGACGGATACGGCAACAAGGCTTGGAAAATCACTCAATTGCTTGCAAATAAATTCTGGGAAATATGGCAGAAATATTATTTGCCCTCTATTTCGACCAGAACCTCTTGGTATCTAAATACCCGGTGTTTAAAACGTGGTGACCATGTTTTATTGGCTGAAGCCAATCTGAGAAGACGGTTTTGGCTGACTGGAGTCATTTTGACCACGCACCCTACATCTGGTGTAGTGAGAACAGTTACTGTACGGACTATCGACGGACGTACCGTAGATAGGCCTGTACAACGTCTCGTACTCCTTGAGGAGACTAGAAACGAGACGGGAGACTACAAATCTCCACCCAATATTAGTAAATAGATGTGGGACCTTTGTTGGCCGCCACATAGACCTACTGTATTTTAGTTATTTGTATTTGTATTACTGTACGTGCATTTGTAATCCTCTTCACTGTAGATAGAGACAGCGGTGGAATTCCATTGTCTTTATACGTGAACATGGAGGGTAGTACCCTTATGTATCACATAGGAGCGGGATTGTGTGTACAGTAGGAATGGAATTCCACTTGGAACCCACAAGTGAGACAATTTTTCAAAAATTATTAGACAAATCCATTTATTTGGATTTAAATTTAAGAAAAACGATTCTCCAGTGAAAGCAAATTCTAGAATACAGCTAGATAAAATTAAAATTGGGGAGGACAAGAGCGGATGGAAGGCTTGCGAGCCTACCGATAAATTTTTTTTTTGGAAAAGAAAATCGGTCTTGTTCTACGTAGTCGTGTCTACTATTATTTTGACCAATTAATTCTCGACTGCATACCTAAAGAGGTGAGGTCTCTATAGGGGTGTGCAGAACAGGCGGCGGCGGACTCGTGAGGGTCTAGGGGCACGTTAAATCTGAATTATAGTGCTAGGGAGTCACTGAAGGCCCTCGTGTCTAACGAACCATGGATCGACATGGTGCCGTGGTTCCGTCTAGTCGGCCTGTTGCCGTACTGCCAGTCCTGTACACAGTAGGGGTGGTGGCATGGCGTGATTTGTGGCTCATGTGGCGTGAACTATGTTTTGTATGTGGGCGATCAGTGGCAGTTTGCTTGGGGCTTGGATGGTTCCATTGGCCGTCAGCTGTTCCGTTTTTTTGATACTATATGTTATTGTCTCCATGTTCAGCTGATTGGTCTTTGGTGGCATTGGAAAAACCGTCGGGTCTTGAGTTTTCTGTTGCTGTGGGTACGTGAGTACACGTGATTGTATGTGTGGCCACTGCGAGTGAGTATGGGAACCCTTGCCAGTTGGTCCAGACGCCGCTGGTATTAGTAGGACCATATCTCTACTGCGCCCCAGCATACTTTGTGCACACAAAGTTATTTTGCCCTGTCGGCAAAATAAGGTACTCTCGATTAGCCTGTTAATCGATACAATTTGTCCCCTCTGATTTTGTCTTTCTCGATTTTGACCCCGATTTTGTCCTTACCCGATTATGTCATCTGTGTGTGCATGGTGCGTGGTTCGATTCTGTGCTTACCGTTGTGTACTTGATTTCGTGAACATCTGTTGAGTACACGTGTACAGTGACTGGTAAGTGGTTACTTGTTCAGTAGCTTTTGAGCTACAGACAGTATTGTCTTTTCAATACTGCCGGCGAGGCAGGTGAAAACGTGTCAAAATTCCAATGTTGGGTAGCGCAAGCCCAAGCCAAAAGCCAACAAACTCTGGAGTCACCTCACATCTAACCTCTATTTTGTGCTTCATCTAGTAGAAACGTAACGATATGTAACCGCATATATTCGTATACGATGGCGGAGAAGATGTATAAAGAGTTACGTCAAGGGTTTACGCAAGAACAGGAGCACCAGGCGCCATTCAATCGTTATGGAGCTAAAAACTTTAGTGTGTTTGGAGTGGAGAGTATGGCTAGGAGTACGGCCAAGCTCGCTAAATCCAAGGCGGACCCGAATGTTACGCGACAGCGGTTGGACGCATACAACAAAAGAACGGAGGAATTACGCGCGGAATACAATGCGTTATATCCCTACGATGCGTTATGCGACGCTAGCGACATTTGCGAGGATCCAGACACCGAAATACGCCGATTGTATCATACGCTGCAATATTTGACGGTAAACGAACCTTTACCTGCAGCTAGAGACGAATTTGAAGGAATGCATCTTTATAGACGCGCTCGAGGAGCGGATCCAGAGACCAAGGACGCGTTTTCCGTATACAAACTGTTTTATAAATGCGGAGCGTGTATGCGCGAGCAAGACAACGCGATTCCTATGCGGTTGAACTCGGAGAACCCCGAGCCGATATTAGCGCGATGTTCACACCACCAAAGTCTACGTTACCAAGAAGGCGGATACCCTTTGACAAATCCGTATCATTCATTTAAGATGAGTGGACCGAACGCGGGTGAAATCGTTATTTACGAACCAAAATTAGTCGAACCAGACGTCTACAGCATGGTAGTGGACGAGTCTAATAAGTCGACACAAGAGAAACGGGAAGCTTTGAGCCTCTACAGGGCGTACAAGGCGTACGAGAAAGGCGAGATCGAGGAGTTCGGCGGAAGGCTCGCGAGCCTACCATTCTATTGGATATCCCACGATCAAACCGAACCCAAGGAGATGACACCCGAGCTCTTCGATAGTATCACCTTTGCTCAGCGTTTGTCGCAGAGACTACAGATACCTCACGTTGAGATGACGCGAGAACCTCAGCCCCATTCTACTGGAGCAATAGTACCGGTTGCGAGACCAACTAGTTTTCCTATTAGTATACCGACCCGGAAGGAGACAACTTACGAGATCCCTATAGTTGAACACCCGGAGATCATCTCGAACCTGGATTTCCTCCCATCGGTCACCTTCGGTGATGTGTTAGAATCAACCGAGTTGCGTAAAGTAATAGTTCAAAAAATCGTACGCAACGTGCCTCCACATATCACGGACTTTAAGGAAGTGGATCGCGCGGGGACGGATATCGCACCTTGTATCTTGCGAGGATATCTGACGAAAACGATTCGATTATGGATCGGAGTTGGGACGTTTGAGACCGACACCGATATCGCGACCAATTGGACTGGTAAACCTATTAGTTTCGATGATGAAAAGTCGATCGGGAGAATTTGGAACCCTACCGATGATTTACTCGACGATTGGGACGTGACTAGCCGATCTCTGAAAGAGAATGGATATATGTTTTACGATAATGAAGGAGGAAGCCATCAGCAAAGCCTCACTTCAAAGACGATACAGATTAGAGCACCAGATGGCGTGTTACATGTCTTCAGCCGACAGAGGAGTGATAGGAAGATGCCTATGCCGGAAGGAACGACGCAAAGACACGCGATGATAAAACGGATAGTTAAATCCATGGACCTGGCTTGTAGCATAGAAGCTAGGATGTTGCCAAAGGCCGTGCGAGACGTTGTGTTGGATAAGAGCATCGTCAAGATCGGATCCGGTGTACGGGATGACCTCATTAGCGACTTTGCAGGGATGCCCACGGAAGAGGACCGATTGCCTACGCCATACGTGGATACTAGACCATTGTTGCTTTGGGCTATTGAGCAAGGATACTTTAGAGAGTATAACACGCTAAAAACTGGGACGGGTTATATCTCATATCTGATGTTCAGTTGGGATTACAAGGAGAGTAAGAGGAACAAATACACGGACGTATACGGAGAGGGAGATACCCCCGGCGTAAACGAGTTCGAGTCACAGTTGAAGTGGCGAGGTTGCGTGTATTGGGCCATTACTTCACCTCCGCGGATAATCTTGCAATACTATTTAGCGATAGAATCTTCGGTTAACGTTTGTTTCATCGCGGACGTAGTATCCAGAACCTTAAAGCGACACCCGTTATGTCTTGGCGAAGGACATACCTTTTACGATGGAGGAAGGACGCATACTGATGTATTCCGACGATTTCTCCAACCCTTTTATAACACCGATGCGCACTGCGAAGTTTTCACGCGAGCGGGACTTAGCGTTTTCAGGGACGTCTATCTCACTCACGCGGGAAGTCTAGTCGACAGACCGTCGATGTTAACGTTAGTACCCTATGACGGGGAACGCCACGCGGAATTCGAACGCCCGGAAGGATCCTGGAAGGCTCGCGAGCCTACCGCCCATCATGACGATGTGGATCCGACCGAGTTGGCGCTAATAGACGAACCGTTACGGCAACTCATAGAAATAGAAGAGAACCTTCCAAGGAAGACGCGAACTGAGATACGCGAGTTAGAGAAAAGCGATGCCATGGTTTGTGTACAACCTACGGAGACGAACATACCGACTGACCCGGATGATGAGAATTATCACGTGGACGGTAGCGCTCGCCCCATCGGAGACCTCATCTATGAGCGAGTTTGGTATCCTGCCAACACTATTTGTGGCAGATGTGGAGCAACTGGCCATCACGCAAAGAAGTGCGGAGCGAAGCACATATCTCTACCGGATTTAGTATGCAACTGGTGCGGGGATCAACGTTCGCACACTTTCTACACTTGCTGGCGTTTCGTGGCGCAGTGTACTTATTGTAATATTAAGGGCCATAGGGCATCTGAATGTCAACTTAGAGACGTCCCCTATGAGCACATGTCAGTTAAAATCGTTCGACAATTATTCGACCATTGGGAGGATCTAGCAGACGAGCATGTATCGACGCAGCGACGCCGCTTCCCTATGAGAGCACATTTGGGATTTTGGGCCGTAAACCCTCTCATAATGTCAAAGGAAGGATATGTATCGGCTATGCCTCAGTACGATGAATTGTTGGAGGTATTGGATATATTGCCGTTGGACAGTGGATTCAAAGTTGTGCGGGACTATTTCTTACAAGTGCACCCGGACAACAAGAATACTTGGAACTTTCAAACTGTGGTGAACAAGATTACCGCCGGAGAATTCGATAAACTGCGAGTTGAACAGCGGAATCGAGGAGCCTGGCATTCGATAGCTTGGGCATACCGGAGCGCATTTTATCACAAACGCGTAACCTCGTGCATTCTGGACGAGACCGACGTTTTGCGTGAGACTGGCTTCAAGGCCACGCCGTTAGCGGAGAAGACGCGTCACCCACAGGATGATCAGCAATTTCGTATACTCAAAGCCCAGAAGGCCGGACAAGAGATTAAGAAGATAGTGAATGTCGCCGAGAGGACGACATCGAAGTCGCAAATCCGGATGACTCGGGGCACGGTTTCCCTTGCTAGAGAACCACGCGGAGGGACAGGATACGCTTTGACTGAACCCATTAGGATTCAAACGACGTCAGAGAGCGAGGTGTCAACGGACGGAACAGTCCTACCCTTTCGACTTCCTCCTAGCGTTGTAGAAACTCGATCCGATGTTAAGTCGACAGTTGGAATCGGACGAGGATTTAGAGGATTGAGCGCACGACGGATGTGCGAAACTCCCGTCGTCCCCTTTCCTAGCGTTTTGGAACCACCGACGACTCGACGCCGAAGTCCGAGCCCAGTTCGACCTCGACCACCCCCCAATCGCACTCGAGGACGTGGACGAGCCCGCTCAGCGAAGGAATAGGAAGCGAGTGGAAGGAAGGCTTGCGAGCCTACCGATTTGGATATTATATTTGGATATTATATTTGGATGTTATATTTGGATATTTTATTTGGATATTTTATTTGGATATTTATATTGGACATTATGTTTGAATGTTGGGTTTGGAAGAACGAGATATGGAAAGGAAGGCTTGCGAGCCTACCGTTAGCAATTAGTGCTCAGGAGAAGATATCCAGACCAGCAGGACGAACTTTTAAGATCGTCAGGAGGACTCTTTAAGACTTATTTGAAAGTTATTAGCGCATTATGTTTATATTATATTTGGACTGATTTAATTTGGTGAAGGTTTATTATGTATATTTACAATATATAAAGATTTATCGAAAGAGTTTGATTTATTTGCTTGATTTGTTTGATTTATTTGTTCTGATTTGTTTAAATTTGCTTACCTTGATAACCGAAAGCCTTTTTTTTGTATTTTAGGCACTAAAGTTAATTCGTAAATTTGTATTTGTATGTACGATCGATTGTATTTACGCCGTATCTGCAATATTAAGTATGCAATAGTTAGATAGTGATTATATTTTATATTTTAGGCCCTACCAGTAAATTTAGAAATAGTTTGTAGATATTTTATATTTTGATTGGTGAAAACAGTCTTACTTACTGTTTTCATGGAGCGGTGATGAATTATTTCACTATAAGGTAGCATTTGTAGTTTAACTTTAACGTAAAAACTTTTGAAAATCCGACGTATTTTGATTAAGTTACAGTAATGTAATATGCCTATTCATATTTGTACACATAAAACCCTTAGGTACTCTCGTGGCGTAGTGGTCAGATGGTTAAGGCGTTGGTTACATTACGTAGGTTACGAGTTCGAATCCCAGTCGGGAAATTTGTATTTTGGGGCCATTTATTTTCGTGTGGTGCTAATTGGTAGGCCAATGAGAAGCGTACAACGTAGCGAATAATGAGCCAGGCCAATCATAGGGCATAAATTACCTTATTGCTCAAATGTGAGGCAGTGGAAAATTCTGTTAGGATTCCATGTCCCAGATTAGTGTAAGGGCCGGACTGCGTTGAACGATGAGCTGGGCCAATCATAGAGCACGAAGCACTTCATTGCTCAATGGTGAAGCTGTGGAAAATTCTGTTTAGTTTCCATGTGCAATTTCTAGTATAAAAAGGCCGGTTTGCCTTCGGTTATCACCTTATAACACACACTCTTACTGTCGTTATTGCTACCCCTTCGATTCCTAAATTGTTATTAGTTTATTTCGGTTTCTTGTTGAAACTTTATTTGATAAATCCTTTTGTAAAACTGTAAATATACTGCAATTTCCTGACATGTTTTCTTTTGGTCCGACTTCGGGACAGCCGAACATTAGGGAGATGGCAGCCTAGATCGTTAGGCCGTAAGCAACGCAGGGAAGGGATGTCCACAACACGCTAGCGCCCACATTGGATTGACCGCGCACCCCCTTTGCCCCTTCGAAATACTCCACTTGCTATGCAGCGCCCGCTTTGTGAGAAGGTAAGACTTTGTTCGACGCCCTTGCCCGCCGTAAGACCTATAGATCAGGGTAAGCGTGACATCGTACTGGACGCCGCAAATTTAGGATCAAATAATTATATCCAGACACCCCCCCCCCCCCCCCCTTCTTGTAAGTCCTACGAACCCCTGGGTTAACCTGTACTTCCTACAGGTGCGAACTATTGCCATTCGTCAGTACGCGAGTACATATTAGGTACGGACAGCATATGTTCCATAATTTAGTGATTCGTAGCACTGACTGTTTGGTACCGGTTCGCTTTGTAGAACGTACATTAGTACCCCCCCCCCCCCCCCCTGTCTGGAGTTAGCTATTTGATCAGGCAAGGAGCATTTCTGCTACCGGCACACTGCTTGGCCTAGGGAGGTTTATTAATATCCTACCGCGCCTTGCCACGTACTGATAGGTATTGCTGCTAACTACCGCAGCAACAAAGTTCTAGAATTAAATTAGTATACCAGATCAGCTAACGTACGGTAGCGATTAACCCCTATTCTTATCTTACAACCAGAATCTGGTATTAGTGCCGATCACGGGTGTAGTTACTAACACTGTGGTTGCCCATTGGGTTGTGGATAGGAAGGAGAGAGCTTTGACGTCATTCGTGAGTATAAAGTTCTACAAACGCGACTAGTTTATTTTAGTAGCTAGCGCACGGTATCATTTTAGTCAGAAAATCACTAAAACCTAGTAAAAGGAATTACCCGAAATTGTTTTATTTGTAACACACCCACACACACACGCCCTAAAACATATTGCCCTTAAAGTCCTACTAGCTATAGCGTACTATACATTACTTTAGGTGGAAATTGTCTGTATTTGTAAAATTAGGATCTGATTTAGTTGCGGCACAATAAGGAGTATTTCACTTTCTTTATTAAACTGTTGTTTGTCTGGACAACGGTATTGTTACATTTAGGCCTGACCCTTTAGACTGATTTCGTACAGGGGGATCAGTTATTGTTACATTTAGGTACGACCCCTTTTCGACTGATTTAGGACTGTCAGTGTTGTTACGCTAGGTCTGTTAACCCACTAGCTCGTATATAAACCATATAAATCACACCGCGGCAAGTTACTGTATTTAGGACTGTCAGTGATAGTTAGGATTCGCTGCGCGGGGATTGTTTTCCCGTGAGTTTGGTCTGTTACTGTAACTGTACATCTGCCTCACCGGTTAGAGGACAGGTATCCTTCTGTCTAGTACGTAGGCATTAGACCCGCTCACGTACATAGAATAGATACAAGGCTCTGTTCCTCGCCAGTAGTCGTTTGTGTACTATATCTGTTTGTTTAGATATCCTGGACTGGGATTTGTTGTCAGATACTGTACAAGCCCGTATACATTACTAGAGTCTCATAGTAAGATACATCGTTACTAGGATCTGGTAAGCGGTATACTACTGGACCCTTACAAAAGGTAATAATATTTAGTATTAAATAAATAATTAAATATAATTTATTTTAAAAGCCACCCAAGAAACTTTCTATTTTTTTATATTTTATTCCTCAAGACATGCTTGGAGCCAAAAAACTTGTTTTCATGTATGGGATGGGATGGAGTAACAAACATCCTTAGTTAAAGGTAATAATATTTAGTATTAAATAAATAATTAAATAGCATTTATATTAAAAGCCACCCATGAAATTTTAAATTTTTTTATTTTTTGTACAGTGTGACACCAATGGAGCAAAATAAATCTGTCAATATGTTTAGGGGAGTAAGTTATGAAATTTAGTAATATGATTAGTATTAAATAATCACTTAAATAGTATTAATTTAAAAAGCCACCCATGAAATATTTTAATTTTTGTCAATTTTTACATTAGGGGACCAACTAAGCTCAAAAAACGTATTTTCATGAACGGGGTCCAACCTTTGCCAAAAACCAAGTTAAGCCCCACTGTGAATTGAAGAGTTATCAAAAAAGAAAGACAGGCATCTGGCTGTTATCTTTGTTGACTTCTTCAAGGCCTTTGATTCAGTCTCTCGCTCACGTATGTTCAGCATACTTTCATTATATGGGATTCCTGATAAAATTATTGCAGCAATCAGATCAGTATAAATATGATGGTTCGACAACATTTGTGTCTACTGTTGACGGTGACACAGAACCATTTGAAGTGTTATGGGGCGTCCTCCAAGGAGACACACTTGCACCATTCTTGTTCATTATTGTGGTTGACTATGTTCTACGCATGTCCTTAGATCATTATAATGATGATGGGGTGATGATAACTCCACCTACTGGCTCCAGAAGTCGAGGAAATCCCGCCAAGTACCTAACTGATCTAGACTTTGCTGATGACTTAGGAGTACTCTCAGAATCATTAGAGGGAGCCCAACGGCTCCTCAGCTCATTAGAACATGCTGCTTCTAGTGTTGGTCTTTTTATTAACTCCAGAAAGACCAAAATTCTGACAGTTAACTATGGAAGTCCTCAGCAAGTCTCTGATCGGATGAGCATAAGCTCAAAGGATGGTATGCTTGAGCATGTGGACGACTTCTGTTACCTGGGATCATGGATCCGGAAGTCAGGTGAAGACCTTCGAATACGTAAGGGAAAGGCATGGGCAGCCTTGAATAGGCTTTCCAGGATTTGGAAGTCACCGAGAATTAATCGGAAACTTAAGGTCCGGTTATTTAGAGCAGCAGTAGTTCCAGTACTCCTCTATGGGAGTCCATGCTGGGCTCTAACTGCTGAGGACACCAAATCTCTGGATGGCACATTCACAAGAATGCTACGCCGGGTTCATTGTTGTAAAAGCTTTTGTGGGATAACTGATACGTTTGCCTTTGCTGGCCAGTTCCCCCCCCGACGCTGGAATACTCTAAAAAGGGTTTTCTAACTGTATATATATTCCCCTCGCCCGCAAGGTACCTTTACAGGTGTTTTAACGGACATAAAAATCATTCTGCTATATACGTGTTTTAGCGGACATGGTAAGACAAAAACTTGTAATGCACAAACCACCTTTCACAGCTTAGCCGTGATGATTCATATTACGACATCTAGCAGCTGGTTGCTGACATGGGAACAGCCATTGGCAGCGTGGTTCTTTGTTTGGCTTGGGCCAATCAGGGCGGTTTTTCCTGTCGACGTGTAGCTTTCCTGCCGATCATAGGGAGAGTGTTCCTCTGACGGGAGAGAGAGAGAGAGTTGTTACTTTTGTTGTTATTGCTGTCTAAGCCAGAAACACCGGCATTTTTTGGATAGATACTGCTGTACCGTGAACTGCAGAACTGCTTGAATTATCGAAAGTATAAACTGTTACCGCCTAATTGATCAATCTTAATTAACATACTCACTTAATTTAATTGCATTAATCATATTGTTTGTACTGTTATTTTACCGTCAGTTATTAATTGTAAATATTTGTTGATGGAAATATTGCTATTTGGATAATACGGATAAATCACCCAATTCCCAATTTTCTTGATAACACTACAGGTTAGAGAGACCGGCTATATATAACAATTGCGATTTATATTAATGTGGTGTGTATTGAATCCAATGTTATTTAGCAGACCCTACGCGAGTCAATTACTGCTCTCTTTATGTGTGATCAAATATACTGACTGTCGGCAGAATAGTGTGTATGATTGTGATTGGTAACAAAGTATTTCCTAAAGAATACGTTTTATACTTTAATCATCAGCAGTATCGTTGCGTTTAGTATAAGTCTTAGTTCTGTTTAAATAGATAAAGCGCCACGTCCTAAAGGAACTGTTAATATTTCCCGAAAGCCAATAATATCTGTCAGAGATTAATTATTAACGATCTATCGAATAATACATTAGGTATACACTACAACCTTACACTGTAATAATACAATTCAAGCATCCGAATTCAGTCTCCCGGGTGTAGATCCATCGGGTGAATGATCGCGCATGGGCTGACTTCGGCTAATGTTTTGCGTATTAGCATAAATTATTGTCGTATGCTAAAGTGGTTTTAATTAACGAAAAGACATATAAATTTTGGCAGGTTAAACTGCTAAAGGTCTTCGAAAGCGCGAACAGTAACAGTTTAGTTCTTATTGCAGTGTAGGTATTAAATACAGTTTAATACTGTTCTGACGAACAGTAACAGTTTATAATCTTATTGCAGTAAGCAATAAGGTTGCAAGTGTAGGCAGACTGAACCGGTACTTTGTAGGTCAGTAGGCCTAACTGTCATCACCGGTACCGGTACTGCTGTACAAGTACATTAGTATTATTCGATTTTGATTGTTGTATACCGGTAGGTCTTGGTACTTAATCAGGGAACGGCCGCCCTGATTTTTTATTTGAGATTCTACTTATTTCTGTTGGTTTTATTTACTAGTAGGCTAATATTGAGCAGAAGGCGTGTGACCCTGCTCAGATTGTTCAGATAATTGTAGGCTGAGCTGCTGTCTGACTGTGGTTGGGTTTGGAGAGATTACGGCGTGTGTAGAGTTTGTCTGATAAAGTGCCGTTAGTAAGTTGGGGCAGTCAACACTGTAAGGTCAATCCCCTCTTAAAGAGTAAGTCGTACTACCGTGTTAGCACGCATACTAACTAACAGTTTCAGAGTCTGCATATACTGTAGTTTATTTAGGCTTGATCGTAGTCTGCCAGTGTTTTAGCCTGTGTTTGTTTGTGTGGTCTGTTCAGGTACCGTAATAGTTATTACTCAAATATTTTGTAGGCTGGATTGTTGTCTAGCTATTTTTGGGTCTGAAGGGATTGCTGCGTGTGTAGAGTGGGTCTGATCAAGCGCCGTTAGTAAGTTGGGGCAGTCAACACTGTAAGGTCAATCCCCTCTTAAAGAGTAAGTCGTACTACCGTGTTAGCACGCATACTAACTAACAGTTTCAGAATCTGCACATACAGTAGTTTGTTTAGGCTTGATAGTAGTCCGCCAGCGTTTGGTTTGTATTTGTTTGAGTATTCTGTACGGGTAGCGTAATATTTATTATTCAGAGTTTATGCGATTATTCGCAACATTCATGTCCCCAAGTTTATTCCTACAGTAATTGTGCTTGTTATACATACCGTTATAGTTAAACTAACCCCGGTACTACATCAGGGCTGCTTGGCGTAGGTAAAGACTGACGACTTTGTGCTTCGGTCACTCCAGCAGATGCCGTGGTTCTTTTAACTGTTCAAGTATATTTAACTACTGATTATTTGTTATACCGGTACTTGTACCTAATTTAGGGTTTAGTGTACAGTGCCTTCCGAAGTAATTAGTGTAGGCAGTATATTTGTGTTGTAAAGTGGTTGATAGGCACATTCGTTAGCTCTATTAGCTTCTGGGTAGGAACAATCCGTGATACATAACGTAGTACCTATAGCGATACGGTTATAGGTCGTCAGGCGGTGGTATTTTCCTATCTGGACAGTACAATATATTTACTACTACTTATTATTCAAATACCGTAGTACCCTGTCTGTTGATAATAACCAGAAATCTAACCCTTTGTTAGGCTGGTTTGTAGACTTCCTGTAAAATTACCCTAAAAATTTCGTACGTAATATTTTGTTGTGTTTAATTAGAGAATTAATCTCACCCGTATCGTAAGTAATTTGTAGTATTAAGTAACTTAGGTAAATTAGAATTATCAGTTTTAGTGTCAAATAAATAGCACTTCACTGAGAGGCGTTCAGTTTCTGTGTAGTAAACCCCCAGAAATAATAACATTTATTTCAAATATTGACAAAAACCCATATAACGGGTATATAAATATTATAAATCAAATCAAACGATTTATAAATAGTAGGCCTGTCATACAAAACTAGGTCTCACTATCAGTTGGACTACTGCTTAAATAACGGTAATAAAGTAAGTTAAAGTAACGAAGTAACCCCAAAATATTCAGAAATTCAATTATTCTAAAAATAATTGACATACCGGTACTTACAATAGGCTTATTATATTTATTTCTATAAATTTGAGCTGAAATCATACCGGTACTCTGTAATTAATTCTGATCCAGAATTATACTTATATACTATAAGTGTAAGCTGTATACCGGTATTCATTATAGGCCTACTATATATATATATATATTTGTGCTAAAATTATATACCGGTACTCTGTGACAAATCTAGTCTGTAATAATACTTATATATTATAAGCATACCGGTATTCTAATATATTGTATATATATCACGTTCCACTGAGTAACGGTACCGGTAATAAATCGCTAGGCTTGCGGTCATACTGAATTACTAGATTTGCTTTAACTGAAATTATAGTAGTAGACATTCAACTGTATAACTAAATATGTCTGACACTCAGCAAAACCTGTCGGACAGTCTGATCGAGACCACTATCTGTGATTCCGATAGGAGAGTGGAGCGTATAATAGAGAAGTTCGGCTCACCTCCTACCGTAAAAAGGGTCATCCCTCCAGTAGTATCAGACCCTAGGCTAGTCCACCATAGGTCCATCATAGGCACTCGGGCACAGGTAAAACGGGACCAAGAGGCAGCTGTCCTATCGCAGCAACATCTTGGTCAAGAACCTACTTCCCAGAGACCGGATAGCTCCAGCAGTTCGGATACTGTAGGGTTAACTCCCGAACATGGAGTGCAGATGGCTGATACCGTCTACTCGGACCCCCTTCTTACTCTTCCTGCTGCAGTACTGACTACTATACTCCTTGCGGTGGAAGAACATCAAACCGACTGGGCGAAGAATAGGCAAGCGACCCAAGATGATTACGCGGGATACGCCAGGGAAGAATTGAGATCTATTGTTGAATCACAATGGAACTTTCCCGGACTCGGACTTCCGTTTGATATGTCCGAGGCTACTTGGGAAGATATACACAGGATGGGAGTGGCAAAAGATACAATGGATCCAGCTGTTTGGAAGAGGTCGGCAGCAGGATATGTGCAGGGATTCTTCGGATCCTTGGAGCGATTGGAGGAACAACTGTTTCGACAACCTCACGGACCTCAAGAGCAGGAAGAACTGCTATATCACATACGCGAAAGAACCTTACGCATTCGACTAATCCTCTCAGCCTTTGAGGAAACTTCCAAAAGAAGACAGGATACGTCGCTGCAGGTTGCTGTCAAAACTTGGCTACATCGAGTAGATCGCAAAGTACAGGAAACAGCCCAGTGGAAATCCCAGCTGGCTGAGAGATCAATCTATGAGGAACCAACTGATGTCACCGAACCAACTGATGTCACCCTTGCTCAAGAGAAAAGCGAAGAGGCCGCCGAGAAACCGCGAACTAGAGACGCTATCGACATTTATTTGTCCGACTATCAGCGATTCCTAGGAGACGAAGAGTTGAGAAGACGGCTACATGGACTTTCCCCTAATAGTGAGGGAACCAAGCTTATACTGGATGCGATCGATACTGAGATGATAGCTGCAAACCAAGCTGAATGTGATGAAAAACTTCGTCTCACTAGAGTCCGAGAAGAACAAATAAAGAAAAGAAGGATAGAGGAACAAAAAACGGCGGCTGTGGCGTTGGCTGTAGCAGAGGCAGAGGCAGAAAGTAAAGCCACAAAGGCGGTGGCAAAGGCAGAGGCAGAGGCAGAAGTAGAAGCAAAAAGAAAAGTGGCAAAGGCAGTGGCAGAAGCAGAAAGGAGAGCATCTGAGCAGACTACTCAACTGGAGTTAGAAAATCTGCAAGAGACGCAAGACAGTATAAATAAACAGTATACTGCTAATCAGATGCAGATGATGAGAAAATCTACTCCCAAGCGCCAAGGGTACACATCATCGGAGGAAGGCGATACTACAGACCCTGAAGGCGGAGGCGATAGATCTTATCTAAGTAGGCGTAGAAAAACATATTACCGTCGTAAATTGCCTGACTTGCCCCCAGCTGTTAAAAGACAGCTAACTAGCACAGATTTAGGTAGA